>JACYFI010000834.1:0-14331 GCA_020975735.1 Ophiocordyceps xuefengensis
ATAAATTATAAAGTATATATCCAATGGAAACTAGGGAAGTATAGGTAAAATTAGTCCTTGAATAATACCTATAAACTTTACACCTTAAGGACATCCCCGGCTAAAACAATACTAGCTCCAAGGGGGGTAGACTCCAACGGTGCCCCTTTCAGTAGTCAATTATTTCAACCCATAAAACCGGGGTGATTTTACACAAAGCTAATAAATATCCCTTACAAATAAAAATATTTTTGTGTTTTTTATAATTCAAAATTTAATTTAAATAAAGTATCAAAAAATACGCAGTACTACAGCCATAGTAGATGATATATCTTCAATAATAGATAATAATAAGAAATAATGTAGCCTCATAATGATATAAGAAATAAACTAAGTAAAGTAGCACTATTTTATTATCCAGCACCCAAAGAACCCTACTTACAATAAAATAAAAGGAGGTTAATACTTTTCAAAAGAAATAATAGAATACACATTTATATCTAATGTCAAAATCGGCTGATAATAACGTTCTCTTAACATAGACATATTAACTTAATAAGATTTTTATTTTTCTTTTTTATAGCATCCTCGCAATTGTAATAACCTACAGGTTATATTATGTAAGTTCAATAGCAAAAGTTATACCGTATACCATCGAGACCTAAATAAAAATACCCCAAATAGCTTAGAATGATTTATAATGATCTTGTACAATATTGAATTGATTAGTCTTTTAATTGGAAACTACCTGAAAAATATTTGAAGGTATAATCAAAGGTTTATTACCACTAGTATAAGTACTATTAATTTTTTGAGTAAGGTGGGAGTCACCGTTAAGCCTTTTTAAGTTTTTCTTTCGCCATATTGGAGTTTAACTGGACTTATTATAAATTGACCATGAACAGGTACAATTAATAAAAACAATAAATAAATTGGTAACAACATACTATTCTACTCTTGGAACTGTAGATTTTTGAAGGTTTGCTACTGCTAAGCCCTAGACCCAATGGACAGCATTTCATGGTGAAAATCTTTGCCGCTGATTTTTTCTTGCTGCATTTCCAGGCTGGCGGAAGCAGCTCATCGGCGGCTGCTGCAAAATAATAAGCGAGCTACAAGATTTATGTTGCGAAAAGATATGTTTTCTAGCAAGCCTTGCAAAACAATGAAAAAATAAAGCACTGATGAAGACTCCTCAACCCCTTGTATAAAGCTAAGCCGTTCGTTTAGTCACGCCCAAACAGGGCGAGGCGTGCCGTGCCTTTTGAGGTATAAAGAGTCGCTTATTTTTATTTCAAGAGCAGAAGCACAATCAGCCTAAACTCCTTAATCAATTTATCTTAAATATATAGTGGATAGTCTTGCCACTAGGTCAATATTATTTAGGTAATTTTATAGTAGACGGTGGCGGGGTAAGCTCGGGTTCTAATTTGCTATTGCTAGCAATAACAAATGAAGGGCAAGCCCTTATAGAATTAGCAAGGCTTAAATATATTTTTATGTCATTAATATACTGCAATACTTTTACGGATATACTCTATTTAAAGATCTATAATTTAAAAGATAAATTTATATTTATAAACATATCACCCCAATGATATTATAATAAAGGAAGGTTATTAATAATTAAAATTGCAAATATATAAGGCAGTAAGACCAGTTTCAACAGAGGAAATTCAAATGGTCGACATCTAATTTTAGTAAAAGAGGCCCAGGCATCAAATAACAAATACTAAAAACCAAAAATTGGGCTTTTATACCTAAAGTGAAAACTGCAATAACCCTTCTACATTAGACTAGTTAAAACAATTGCTGTTTTTAAAATATTCTGTTAGATGTATTCTCCTAATCAAAATAAAGCATGAAAAATCTTAATAATCATATTATATAAATAAAATCCGACTTGTATTAAATACCAACCTAAAGAAATTTAAAATACTTTTAAATATACACATTAATAAATGAGCTAAGCGTATTCGGGCCCTAAAAGAAGAAAAACCGAATAATAACAGGCCGCTGTCGGGTAAAATTAAAAATCCCTAACTATCAGATTCCTGTTGGTCTGGTTTATTATTTTGTTTTTATGTTCATAAACATGTGCTACGATTGTGTTTAACAAGCAAGTGGCCATACTACATTAAGCCTGTAAATTCTAGTTTAAATTAGTAACAATTTCGTGTATAGTAAAGACTTATAACTTTAAGAGCTTGCCGCCATCTTACCGTAACCCTAGATTATTTAATGTTTAGCTAAATTCCTACATTGTTTTTAAATTTAAAATTAATACTAGCCGGAGTTCTAGGTTTATAATTACTACACCCGTAAAAGGTTATTTATTCTTTGCTTTAATCATCATAGCCTTTGCGTCATATCGGCCCTTTTCTAAAGGATTTAACTTAACCGGGTTATACTAATTCTTAATTTAGGTATCTTAGGTATGTTTATAACCTTAATTATTGTGGACAATTAGACGACTAAAATCATAAAAAAGGTAATTCTAAATTTCAATTTAGATTAATATAACTTCAGATTTCTAGCCCTCAGTTTTTAAATATTTGTGTGGTTAATTTCTGTTTTTTCCGTGGTATGTAAAATACTGGGTATATATAACTTTTAAATTTATTAAACCATCTTTTAATAAAGCTTTTTGTCGCCGTTGCGTTGCGGTGCGTGGTCTAGCAGCGATTAGGGAATTTGATTTTTAAACTTTAAGTTGCTAATTAAGTCTTTATAAAGTTTTCGTACTGTCAAATATACTGTATTATGGGTTCACGTATCTGGATTCAAAAAAATTAAATACCTCTTTAACCTTTTAATAGACCTTGCGTGTGATTTATTAGATCTTTATTCGTTAAAACATCTAGATTAAAAATCCAACTTGAGGTTTATATCTAGTAGGGAAAAGGTTAGAAGGGGATGTATAATATGCCTTACAAAATAGGAATGGAGGTGACCTCCGAGCAGTCAAAAAGGTAAACCTATGACGATTTCACTGATATAAAGGAAGGAGTTATTATACTTATAGCTTAAAATGTAAATAAGAAAAAATCGATTATCACTTTATGATAGGTATTAAAACTATTAATATTTTTATTAACATTTTAAAAATTATTTAAGAAGCCTTGCGCCTTCCTAACCTAACCCTTAGTATTCCTAAATGCTTAGCTAACATTTATACATTATTTGTGCAGTTTTTTCCATATGCACTAGCTATCTAAGAAGGCAGGAAAAAAAAGAAATGCAAAATTCTTAATTAAATTATCCATTAAATGTTTCATGTAAAGATAAAAATCATGTTTGCAACGTAACCCTATGTAATGCTTTACTTTTATAGATTAATAGAATACCTCCTTTGCCCCTTCTGTAATATATTTTTATATAACCTACATACAGTTTCCATATAGAATTTTGTAATATTACAATGGCAATAGACTTAATCGTGCCAGTATTATGTTAAAGCTGAATGGCCCGCTGATTAAATGAAAGATAAACCTCTTAGTATATGTGTATTTTTTTAATTGCTGTATTTTTTTTTAGGAGCTACTTTCAGTCAGCACGAAGAGAAAAAAATATTAACTAGTATGGCGTGGGAAATACAAAAAAATTTATTAGTCTTAAATAGCCTCAGCGCTGTGATACTAGAATTGGCTTTGTAAAGTAGATAAGTAGAATTAGATTCGTAGTTAATCTCTGTATTCTCATATAAGTCTGGACCTATACTTTTTTAATATTATAGATTTAACTGATTCGCCTATAGCTTCTCTGAAGATTTACTTTAAACTTCTTCCCTGCTAGGTTTCATAAAAAACATTCCAGCAATTTGTGGATCTTTATGAGACCAGAATCTAACATAGGCCTAGCTAAAATTGAAGGGAGCTCCTGTTTGTTTCTGCTTACAGAACCATAAAGAATATTATTTAGTATACAAATAAAGGTAAGAAAGATAATCATCTCTTTTTTTAAAAATGTACGTTTCTATTTAAAATTTAAACCTATTTGTTAATTCAATTTCTGATTAATAATACTGAACTTTGAAAATAATTTCCATAGCTAATTAATTGGCTGTTACCTTCTTAAAAGACCCTAAGCAAAAAATTATTTACTATTGAGCACTTTCATCCCGCTAAAAAATTACACAATAGTGATAGCTAAAATTTGAAACAGGCCTAGCATAAATTAGGATACCAAAATTCATATCACATAAAGATATCTTCCAGCCCCAATATGGTATAACACTGTAAACCTAATAAGCTGAAATTAATTTTACTTACTGGGCGACACTAAAAAAAGTAATTAAATTAGCTTGTGTAGGTCAGACAATACTCTATTTAAAAGTTGATTTTAAAGGCATTTCAATGCCTTGTAATAAACCGTAATACTGAATCTTCCTTTTTTATTCCATTTATGTAAGAGCTACTAGCCTCGCGCGAACTATGAACACGGAAAGGTTTCTAGGACCTTGCTCCCTATATCTAGTCGGTAATATTTGATTTACAACTAAATCCTTTAAACAGGTATTAAATTTTATAACCCTGTCTCTTTTTTAAGTAGGGTCCCTGACTAATATCTCTAAGCATTAAAAGAAGGTGGGGTAAGCGAAGCTACCCTCTTAAACACCCACACCAATTTAGTTCGAATAAACCTCATACCATTAACGTAGGGCACTTGGCTTGCGAATATGCCTATTTCCTTTCGGCAGTCCTATGGTATTGATTTACTTTCCTCGAGTCATGTACGCTGAGGCGCCAGTAATTTAGTTACCCTTGATAGCATTTTTGTACAAATAGCCTTTAAGGTGGGTCCTCTCGCCAATTTGTACGGATTGGTTTTAAGCAAAACAAAGTTCACTTCTGCTAAAGGCCTGTAAGTATCTTACCACTTTCTTAAATATTTTTTTATGTGCGTGCTGAAAAATCTAATCCTTTAAATACATCTTTCTCTTCATAGCTGGTAAAATGGGGTGCACGCCTCAATATTTCTAATCTGGCTTTTAGTTACTCATTTATAAATTCTTTAGGCGGCATCTAATAAAGACTAATAGGGTTTAGTCTATTAGTTAGTAAAATATAATAATTTTAGTAATTAACCTTTTGTTATAATAAACTAAATTTCTAAACACGCTGTGCCTTCGGACCGAGCATTGCTTAAAATAAGTTTCTTTTCTTAGCGGAGCGGAAGCTACTTTTGTTTAATGCATGGCTAAATTCTAATAGTAATTTCTTCCACACCTTTTTAATTAGCTAGCCTCAATTATCCCAGTATATTTGTAATATTAGATCATAAATCTACATTAAATAGTAGCAACCCTTTTTGGGTATGTCTACAGGTAATGATCTGTAGTTACGTAAAGGTGAAGCATTATAGATTCATACTCTCAATTATTTAATTATTCCCGTATGAATATATTTTTCCCTTTTAGAATTTTTCTATTGCTAAAATCTAATTAACGTAACCTAAATTATTATAATACGCTTATAATAACTCCTTTTAATCAATTTATCTTAGGTGATTAGTTATATTCTGTGTTTATTAAAAGAATTTCGCTATTTTACCTTTAGATTTTGGGTACTATTATTTAACTATAGACTAGCCACAACTTAATATTTATATATTTGCTTCCCTTTTTAGTTTATAGTACGATCCTATTCTAACCCTAGCATCGCTTACAAGTTTTTCTAAGTTTATAAGATCTACTATTAAGTAAACACAGTAAATTTTTTATCGAGGAGTCCGAGCTCATGTATTTTAAATAAAGCATTTAAGATTTTTCTCTAGCTACACCTAGGTAATTAAGTAACTCATTAATACTCCTGCTTGTCTAAAAACTAAAGTACTTAGGTTGTCCCATAACATGTGCCGAGATTAAAATTAATCCTTAGAGGCCAACGAGTGACAAATTTGATCTCCTTAGCTGGTCTAGTTTAAGTTATTTCATGAATAAATAATCAATAAATTTGAATAACCATTAGATTATTTTTAAATGATGTTATTCGACAAAGGGAAAAGGGTAGTTTATGGTAGCAAAAGCGTAAGAAGTTTTTATTTCTTTCTTCTATCATATTTAGTCTCCAAAATTTCAAATCACAGAAAATTCGAATTTTATCTCAACCCGATAGTTTGTAAACTTTTTTTTTTGTAAAAAAAAATCTAAACGAAATGAACAATCTATGTCAAATTAACTTTAGATGCTTTTAAATCTCTAGGTCTTGCCAGGGACCAGAAGGGCCTAAGGAAA
The DNA here is from genome assembly GCA_020975735.1 of Ophiocordyceps xuefengensis. Taxonomy (NCBI): domain Eukaryota; kingdom Fungi; phylum Ascomycota; class Sordariomycetes; order Hypocreales; family Ophiocordycipitaceae; genus Ophiocordyceps; species Ophiocordyceps xuefengensis. Next base: position 6,215 of record JACYFI010000834.1, read on the forward strand.
TCTTTAGCCCAACCCTTTTTCTTGCCTTCTGATTCCGGGCACCAAAAAAATATTCAGGATTATTTTTTTAAAGTAATAAACATAGATTTACATTTTATCCCCCCCCGCCTTCTAACAACCCATTAACAAAGAAGTATTAAGAGCAGTTTAAAATAAAAAATATCTGTTACTACATTTAATTACATTTACTTAAAGGGTAGCTTGACGCACAAAAGGGGGCTTAGTTTATAAAAAGGTTAAATAGCTGTTATTATTAACTAGGAGCTATGATAAACAATTTAAAAAGAGAGTTCTATATTTGAGCCTAGAGAAGACTAGACCTAATCTTCCTTTTGCATACAGCCGATAGTTTTTCTTTCAGCTAAGTTACATATGGCTACCTAACCAGTAAAAGCCTGGAACATTACTTAAATTTCCATTAATTGAAAATAAAATTAGTGATAGTTAAATTCCATTGTGATGTGGTGGTGTAGCAAGTAATTTTTATATAAAGTTAAAATAATCGGCTAATTTTCAAAAATAATATAGGAGGCGCTAGCTCCTGTGTGAGGGCCGCTCTCAAAACAAAAATATAGCTTTGCATTTCCTATGCACACATAGAGCCTAAAAACAGTATAAAAAAGTAGCTTGTTGTAGCTATATTTGTACTTTTGGTTGGCATATTAAAACTTTAGATAATTAGAGGGGGGCAGGTTGCATTAACTTTCGTGTGAAAGAGGGTATGCGGCAGCCCCCCCCAAACATGAGCCCAATAATATTTTAAAGATTAAATAGAATTTTTATTATTAGTAGCGCAAGCCGTTGCTTCGCAAAAACAAATACTAGGATACGGAAGCTAGGCGCCCATAACACCAGCAGTTTCCTAGCTTTGCTACACTTAGGCACAAGGGGCGCTAGCTCTCGTCTCAAATCGAATAAAGATCGTAGTGTGGAAAGCCTAATAATTAACTCTCCATTGGAGCTAATAGGACTAAAAATTCGTTTTATCTAAACAAAGTAATACTGTCCTAACCTTGCTAATTTCAATATCAGAGGCAAATTATGAAAGACTCAAAACTTGTAAAGAATAAAGCTTGCTCAACTATGCGTATTGTTTTGTTCATAAGAACAGGACGATAACAAAGCTAAGTCATATTACTTTTCACTTTGTAAAGGAAAACTTTACCAAATCGGAGGTTTATGTGGGCTTGTTCAATCCTTATTCTAAACTTACTGTAACATCTGGTTTACTTAGCTTGTAGTATATCTTAGTATAGGACCCTGGTAGTTAATTCCAAGGGATTTCTACTAGCTACTTTTACCTGTTTCTAATGTTTTTTGTAATAGCAATGTATAAGAAATAACAAGCGGCCACCTACACCTTACAATAAGATCTCCACTAGGCTATTAAAATTCATCCATGAAAAAGGCATTCTGAGTGTCTCCTATTACTTCTAGGGCCCTAACTTGAGCGAGTTTTATATTTATTTCTAAAATAAACCGAATCTGTATTGCATGTTTCACCTGCAAGAATGACAAGTGGTAGTACCCTTTACTTATTTACCGATTTAGAATAAAATATTCTTTACTTGTTATTAGTTTATCTGTATCTATATATTTTGTTAAATAGTTATAGCGTCTAAAGTAAATCTTTTACATATGATCACTCTCCCTTGGCTACTTCTTACAATAAACGCTACTCACTAATGTAAAACATAACCCCCCTTTTGTGTCTTTAAATTTACGTAGATTATATTACAGACTAGTTTTTACTGCTTACATACGTTATTCAAACCTTTTCCCAACTTATTCATATGTGAAACAATAAAATTCCTTAGATTTTTCCTTATTAATATGCGGGATTAAATGGCCTAGTTTGTTTTAGTATCTTCTATTTCTCTAAATTAGAGGACTTTGTGCAAAAATTTTTTTTTTTACTTTTTGGAATCGGCAGCTAATTGCTAATAGTCCATAAAAAATCAGAGATATCTAAAAGTACTAAGTCTTATCTTAGTATTTATGAAAAGGTTTTTACTCTTGACGGAATTCCAGATATATAGTCTTTTATAGACTTCTTTTTTGAGTCTTTAAATCTCATAATAGATCCTCTCGCCAAGGTTTTTAAATTTATAACGAGGTTTTTATAAATTAATATATTGGTTGTTATTTACAGTAATAAAATTCTTGCTGATATGTGTACCTCTATACCGATGACCATATAAAATATGAGCTTTGCTGGGTCTAACAAGAAAAATTGATGACTCTGCGCCTCCTAAACTTCCAACAAAACTATGAATCAGTTAATAACTAGTTGATCCGCTAAGACAAAAAGGAAAGTTTAAATTGGCTATTGTAACTATCAATACCGTTACTACACGTATTACCGTTAACGTTATTATTTATAAGATAAATACCCCCCTTTTTTTTAATCGGGCTTCGCTCATAATAGGTTTTCCTATAAAGATTTAAAAAGAGCAATGGTTTTTCAAACTAACTAAGTCCAATTTGTACTTGAACATAAAAATTGGTGTTTAAGTTTAACGAGTAATTAAAGTTTATTTATGTATACCAGTGTCTTTTTTTGCATATTTTTCCTACGTATCCTTACAAGGCATAAAGAAATAAGCTCAAGAACCATTTCGTCGATCTTTATTTTGGCGTTCTTGTCGGAGTCATTTAGTTATCTAAGTTGTTTTGTAGAAATGGTGCAAGCCAGGAATATATTTGTTAGAAATTATATATTTTCGTGTGCAGCATTCCCTGCTTTTATGAGCACTCACTAAACGCATATTATTTATATTATAAATTACCTAAATGATAGAGGGTGAATAAGTAACAAGATTGATTATCCATATATCATATATTGATTGGACTTTTCTATCAACTTAAAGTTTACAACCACTATAAAGTCTCCTGGGAGGATCTTACTTAAAAAAATGACGATTGTGACCCATATTTAGTGTAGGCTTTTTCCTGCTTACAATTGCTAATTCTCTTGCCTCTTTTAAATGGAGTTCTAGCATAATAGGTGTCTGGTTAAATGTCAACAATCCTTATGAAAAAAATGGCCTACTTGTGGACCTAAAAAGTGTGCGAGGGGAAAAATTAAAGATTCACACTTAGTAAATAAAAGTAAAAATTGTGTCTTAGTAAAGAAGATCAATAATTTACGACCTAACATTCTTAGGATATTAAAACATATCACCTCCAGAAACATGCAAATAAGGTCCCATACTTAAAACAGTAGTGGAAAATGCCGAGTATATGAGTACCTTTAAAATTATTTATATGTATCAAAATTAATCTATTAAAGTTGCGCTTATCCTGCTGTAGGGTCAAACATATAAGGTACCCCCTAAGGGTGCTAAGGAGGGAATATTGGCTGCATGGGCATTTCCTTACTTTCTCTACAATTTTTTCCTGTATACCTCTCCACCTGGTGATGTTTCCTAAATGTAGAGGGTACTAACCAACTGTAAAATGTATCCTGGTTTTTAATACTTGTTTGTTGCCTTTATTCTCTGAATTTGGAATTTTAATTTATTATCGTCCAGGGTTTTATAAAAATTGTTATCTCTAAGATTTTATGATCTACTTTTTTTACGCATGCATGTAGGTATGTTACACCTCCAACAGCCAGAATTAAGTTATTGATTAAACTTGATGCTGATATACTATTAGTGTTAACCATAACAAGGTAATTTAGATTTAACCTCCCTAGCACAAGACCATACTCGTAACCATATCTATGTTTGATATGAAAATCTAAGGGATTTTATGAACTTTAAGGGAGAATAATATAGTAAGGTATCATCTATTAAGAATAAATATTTACCAACACTTATCTTTTTAAAACCCCGGTATAGGACCTTTCCAAGTACCTTTAAAGGGTCCCGGTACCGCTTTTCAACTATCTTTCTTATTTCTCTCCGTCAAAACTTTAAAATAAGTAAAGCCCGCGCAAAGCTAGGTGGATAACACCACCCAAATGTACAGATTAATTTGTTTGATAAGTATCAACCTTTGACTCGACAGATCGGCCGCCCGTTACTCCTGAACCGTCTTCTAATTAAGATTTTGACTTATTAAACTTTTTAGAGGATATTAGAGGTACAGCTTAACTCAGGGGTGTAGCTCCTTATAAAAAAAAATATATTTTTTTGCTGATGGCACGAAAGTAGCCCCCTCTGTATTTTTCTATCCACGCGGTGTTCCCCACTTACCATATTTCCTGTCGTGATTAAGGATTACTTAACTTATGTTTCTTTAAAGCAGCTTAGGCCTTTGTTTTTTTAAGTTATCCTTCTATTGGATTTTAAGATTAAATTAATACTTTTTATATTTCTATATAATTCTTTTCAAAAGATATTAGAATTCATCAGGGGGGAAAAAATTTTTCTTCACCTTTTTTTTCGGATTATTATTTAGCTTTTGTTTAAATTTTTTTTCTGATTCTTGTAAGCTTGAATTCAACTTCTACTTTGCTAATTGATCTTTTAAAAAAATAAATCCTTAGTCTTTTTTCATAATTTTATTGGTTGCTTTCATTTTCTTACTAAGCTATGAGATATGGCGGCCAGGTAGGCTCGAACAGATCTAAATTTTTAAAATCCATGAGTATCTTTGATTTATCCAAGTGTAATTTTAGTAATTTTGCTCATCTCGAAGGCTTTTTTTTTTATCTCTTTTAAGATTTGTGTCCAAAATAGGTATTCTTAGTATTTAGTTTTTTAGGGGTTTAATATTTGAAAAACCCTTCTTTATATTAAATTATTATTTTTTTAACCTTTTATTACACATATTCATACTCAACTTTCATGAATTAAATAAGTCATTTGGGTAAAAAAAAAAAGATTACCTGTTGTAATAGTATACATACATAGGCCAATAAATAAATATTGTTAAGGAATATATATATGTTAAAGGATTTTTTATCTGAATACCTTATTTTTTAAAAATCATGAGGTTATATATAATTGTTAATAAGAATATCTAAATACGCGATTAGTCAAAACAATTGTGGATATAAAGATATATAAATAATACAGCTATCACTATAATAACTTGACTTTATAAGTATAAAAATAACTACCTAAATAAAACAAACATCAAAAGGTATTCTATTTTTGTATTTTTATATTACTGGATTCCCTTGCGTAGCATGCGAGGGGTACTTCACTATCGAGGGGTGCTTTCGCGAGGGATATTCTAAAAAATCAACACCAGCACAATATAATTGATAACATCTTAAAAGTTCCTTTTGTCTACGAGATGCGAAAGTCGAAGCCCGGTAAAATTCATTTTGTATATATTTTTTCCTTTGCCGTGTCCCAAAAGGTCCCAGCAAGGCTTGCGTTTACAAGAAAAATTTAAAGGAAGCACAAGATTTATAACCTTAGATTATGCTGTTAATCTTATTATATTAAGTGGCAAGGTATTCAAGCCTCGAAGCAAGATAACATGAGCTTTAAGCATATTAAAAAAAAATAGCACAGCTTCGTTAAAAATAATAATAAATACTACTTGATTATCAGTTAATATAATGGGCGAAAATGCCCCCTTTTATTGGCTTATTCCTCTTCATTTTATAGATTCGCCAAGGGTGAAAACACCCAAATTTGATATAAAAAACTCCTAGTCATAAAGGATTTCTGTATTTGATTGCTTTTAACAAAAAATCGAAAATTAAAATTTTATATTCCAATGTATAAAAAATTATAATTTTTTATATATAGGGGAATAAATAAAAAATTTTTTTTTAAAAAATAACTCTATAAAATTATAATTCGAGTATAATCATATCACCATAAAGTAACTTCATTACAACATGTACAGTGCTTTAACTTGCATTGACAAATTTTAAAAAATTATCTAAACATATCTTGAGATGTTTACTATTTTTGTGTCATATGCTTTACAATAGGAATTAAAATCATGCAAGGATTAACTTTTAGTTGTAAAATTTTATTAGCTATATCTTGTAAGATTACATTCAATTCTATGTACAACTAAAATTAAAAAACTATAGGACCTTTTGGCCATTCCAAAGTTACTCCTGACAAATAAGAATCTTAACTTTAGATATTATAATATCAGGTTTAAATGAAATCTTATTATATTAATACAGAAGAGCTTTTCTAAATAATCACATTAATTCCAATATACCATTAATTTATTAATTAAAATAAATCCATATTATTTTTCATTAAGGATATACTCTGAAGTATGTAGAATAAGAATTTATTTTATGGATTGATATTTTACCCCATATGTGAAAGTGAGTTTTGAATTAGTGTAAAAATTTCTTAATTCCTATAGTTGCAATCTTATTCGAATAGCCTTTTAATACAATTTTCTTAGAATAAAAGATCTTCTTATACATCAAAAATTCCTTTCCATATATTATTCCGCTTAATCAGGGAATTGAAAATTAGTATAGTTGGTTATCTTTATTATTAGGGTGATTAATCCGTTTATGTGCGTGTGGTTCAGCCGATCTTTTATTTTTCTTGTGCTAATCACAGCTTCTCGCTAGTTCGAGTATGGTAATTTTGGACTATATTATATAAAATAATAAAAAAAATGCACGGAAAAACATATGTAAGAACAGGCGAATTAAATTGATTGCCTGTATCGCATCTCGAGAATCTTTTATAGTTTTCTGCCCTGATTGTATATTATATCATCTTTAATTTTTAGTATTAGTTAGTAGGTATAATCTTATTATTTCAGTATTTTAAATAGAAAATATTAAAGCCTCCACTTGGGTCTAGTAAAATACGTGAGATATTTATATATAAAATACGTAGAATATTTAACTGGATAATATAGTTTCACAGCAATTTATAGTCACATTGCAGAATAATGAAAATTACTAGTCCCCATTTGAGCAACTACGTAGTAAGTCAGTTAAAGTTGCCTCAACTATTTACATACAACCCACTGCTCACACGCAGGGGATCGGACATTTAAACTTTTACTACATGATTTAACTTCTGAAAAACTGTTCGATTTCACGTTAAGTTCTTAGGAATCCTACTGATAAAAGCAATGTAGAAATTAGTACTCTGCGGTTTTTCCCAACGTATTACCTTATAATGCGGGTAGGGTACCATTTATCACTACCCTTACATCTTTTCCCTGCATGTAAAGGAAAAACATATAAGGCCCTCACCCTTAGCCAGAAAATTTGAATATAATTATTTTTAACCTGAAAAAACACGTAGTGGAATTCACCTGCACGGGCGACAATTGACCGACACGACATTTACTAAAGATTTTTTTGAATTTCTAAAAGACGGTCGGAACTTTTTTCCTCCTAACCAAAGGGATAGTTAGTACAATGGCGGCCACCTATTTTAGTCTAATGCCTCTTTCTTTGTATACTTTAATAATAATAGAATTTTATCATAAGGGTAAGCACTTTATTATACATCATTCAAATACTGTTTAATATAATCTATGTCAAGATAAAACGGTCGTAATTTGTTCCTTTTTGAGAAAGATATTTGTTCCGAGTCTGCGAATAGAAAACAACCCACCGCCTCTATAAAACCGGATAAATCAAGCTTTTAAAGTAAGTAGGTGCCTTAAAATTAGCTTTGTATAATTAGAATTAGTCTACTTTAAATTTAGATATCTCTTGTGGGATAAGTTCTCTTTCAACCTGAAGGTTTTGAGTTAAAACATGCTTTTAAATATGCAAGTTAAGATTTTTTTTGAAGGTTAAAGGAGTGGATAAAATATCAAAATATTATTTGACATTTTTTAAATTAATTTTCTTCCTTTTATTGTACCAAAACTCAATTAAATCAGCCTCACTTTCCCCAGTAATCCTTAACAGTTTCCACCTACATAACCTTTTAGCAATTTCCAGACCAGCATTTTTGTAAAGTAGATTTAATTGTTTAGATATTTAAAACTAGTCGTATTGTAAGGACTGTTTTACGTAAATGGTTATTACTTGAATTACTACCGGTTCAACCGTGCCATACCCTCTCAAAACATTTTTAAAATAATTGTGTACTTAGTTATTGGTTCACCATTAAATTCAATTATCATGCCAATTATTAAACACTAAAAAGACCTTAGAATTGGCTTATCTTCTTGCTCCATACACAAAATATTGGTATACTTTA
>JACYFI010000835.1:0-13404 GCA_020975735.1 Ophiocordyceps xuefengensis
AAAAAAATAAAGTATTGCCAAACCCACGGGATTCCTGAAATTAGTTACGGATTTGTGACCGAAACCAACGCGGTCTGGTTTATATTCAGTTTCATCTTATTTTACGCCGAATTCGCTAGTATTTATTAGATGTGTAAATTTATAAGCTATTTCCCTTATTCCTTAAGGTTGGTATTTAATACAAATCGCAATTTTTTTATATCATCTTGATTCATTAAGTTTATACATCCATATCTTTTTGATATTAGGATGAACTACACTACAGAACTTATTCTTAAAACAAGACAATTTTTTACAATAGCTCTAATGTAGTAGGGGTTTATGTTCTTATTTTACTTTAGGTATAAAAAAACTCATATTTTGGGTTTTTGTTCTTATTAATGGCCGGGCTCTTTTACCTAGGAATAGTATCGACAGTTATGGGTCCTTCATTTGAACTGTCTTACTGCTGATATTTTGTTTGCCATTTAATATTATTTTATACCTATCTCTTATATATATGTTTGTGGGTATTATTTTATAAATATAATTTTATTTTTATTAATATAGACTTACCTTAAATAAGAGTAATCCGTAAAGAAGTATGCAAGTATAGGAATGACAAAAAATATATATGGCTTGCTAATTCTGTAACGGCTCGCCTCAATTGTTATTGCTAAAGCAATAACGCAAATTTAGGAACCGCGCTGCTAGCACCGTCACTAAAATTAACCACGTAAAAATATACCTAGTGGTAGGAATATCCACTATATATTTAAGATAATATACATGTTTAAGGTGCATGGATCTGCTCTTAATAAAAATAAGCGTATCCTTATTATTCCTCAGGAGGGGCACAGGCACGCCTCCCCGTCCTTGTTTGGCGTGACTCAAGAAGCTAGCTTATAGAGATGAGGAGTGGCTTCAATGCTTTATTTCTTCTTGCTTTGCAAGGCTTTAGAGGTAGAAAATATTTTTTTCGCAATAAATCTTTGAGCCCGCTATTTTGTTGCAGCAGCCGCCCTGGCTGCTGCTTCGCCAGTCTCAAAGCAAGCAAGAAAAAATACAGATGCAAGATACTCCACCCTTCAAATGCGATGTCCCATTAGTCTAGCTTAAGCAGAGGCTAAAGCTCAAAAATCTATAATGTTCCTAAGATAAATATTTTGTACAATAGTTATTATCTTTTTGATTAAATCTGTACCTGTTGATAGGTCGCCAAATTATACATATCCAGGTATAAACTCCTACTATGAAAAAATATTTTAAAACTACGTAGGCCCACCTTACTCAGAATAATAATAACTTAAACTGTGTTAATAAACATTGATTAATATTCAAATTTATTTTCATGTATCTAATTAAAGTACTACTCAATTTCAAATTATGTACACTACAACATTATAATATTCAACTATTTCAGATTATTTATTTAGGTCTTAGATGGTATAAACGGTATTACTTTATGTTATTTTAAACCGTACAATAATAATACCTGGTAGGGGTTTATTTATCAAATGGATTCTATAAAAGAAAATACAAAAGACTTCATTTAAGTAATAAATGACCTATTGTTAGAAACGTTATTATTAGCCGTATATGACATTAGATACTAATGTTATTCAACTTATTCTTTGAAAGTATACTTAACCTCCTTTATTTAATTATACTAGGGTTATTTTGGGGTCTGATACTAAAATAAGTGCTATTACTATTTTATTCTTATATACATTAGGGCTCATTATCTCTTATATTAAATCCTATATTTAAATTATCATTCTACTATGGGGTTAGTACATGATTTTGATACTTTATTTACAATAATTTCGAATATAAGCACAAATAGTTTTTTCTGTAGGGATATTTATAGCCGTTTGCCTGTAAAAAACCAGCGGCTTTATGGGTGAATTAATTGACTACTAAAGGCACCGTCGGAGTCACCCCCTTGGAGGTAGATTGTTTTGCCGGGAGTTGGTCCTTAAGATTAAGTCTTATTGGTATAATTCAGACATAATTTTTTACGCTATACTTCCTAAAGTTCATTGATTACTACCTTTTTAAATTAATTTTTGTTACAGGCACTCATAAAACTGTTCTTATGCTAGTTTTTAGTACTATAGAAACCTACAGGATATTTAAAGAGGTTTAGATTGCATATGTTTTCAGTGGCTCCATGCTCAGTATGATTAATAAGTGCTTTTCAAGTAAACTACTTCAAGGTCTAGAAGTTCTATTATATAAGGATTTAGCACACACCGGATTTGTTAATCATAGGTGGTCTTGTTTGTTTGCGCAGGGGGGTTTATACAACTAGAACTGGGGACTATAATCATTATATTACTTCTACAGAGGTTACTCAATTTAATGCTCTATATCTCCTTATTTGTTACTTTTATCTTAGTGTCTTAGGTAATGTGTACCCTTTAACTCAAATTATAGGGGTTTCTTATCCTTTATCAGAGGTATTACTGAAGAAGATTACTCATTAAATGATTTCTTGTTGGTACACTAATTGTATATCAGCACCTAATTCAATTTAAATTGGTTTAAACGTATTATTTGGTGGGTTACAAATTTCTAATTCCTTAGACAATGTTTAGCCGATGTAATAAGCTAAACGAGAATGTCATGAATATTATTTGGATTAAAGTGCTTTTTACAGAAATTCTAGGGTATAATATCCTGGTATGATATTGTAGGACGTAGTTAGCATTACTCGGGTACTAATATGCTTGATATCTATATCTTCCTCTTAATTGAAATATAATCAATTAGATAAGTTCTCTAGGTATAGATATTTAAATAACTCTATAACGAAATGGAAACTATTCTTTCTTGTGTACACAGGGCACAACCAGAAAATATAATACTTTTAAATCAAACACTAAAGCTTTATGCTAGAAAAAGATTTAATTGACAGCAACTATACCTAAATTTCTTCGTTCTAATTTATTACAACTTATTAGCCTACCTATAAATTGTTTATTTTATAAATTAATTAGTTTATGTCCATATGGGCATGGACATTGTGAATAACTCCCGTTTCGGTGTTTTCGGCTATTTGGTGGCGTGCCCCTCGTGATCTAAATTTGTATAGCGGATTAATTCAAGACAGGGGGTTTTGTAGTGTGATTTATAAATACAGATACCAGAAAGTGGGTTCATATGGGATGCCAAAACCCATATGCAACAAAAAGGTATACAATGAGCATAATCAATCTAATATCACCTCAAGGTAATTCATCTACACTCTAATAATCCTGAACCATTTTTATACAAAAATACTAATCCTACGCAACAGGTATCCTCTTTCATCTCTACAACAACCATCTCACCAGTCCCAAGGTCCAACACTTCTATTAATAGCCCCTGAAGCCCTGTAGTAATAACTTACCACAGAGAATCAACTCTTATATTAAGTTTATTTGTACCCACATCATATGAATTTATTTACATAATAATTGATTAAAAATAATAATTCGATTTTGTTAGATACTTCACGTATATTAGAGAAGATCAATAATATGATCAAGATTGTTGAATATTTCGTGTAGAAGTGCTTTGGGGCGCAGCTCTTAATCGATGAGATCGCACAAATTTATGTCTAAACTAAAGTCCTGCCCATCTTCCCCAGGTAATACTTTTGGCTACCCAACTAGAGGATGACCTATGGCCCCTAGTTAACTGAACTAAAATTTAAAATGGTAAGGGTTTTCAGGTTTTTTATAGGGGGCTTTGCCGCCTCAGACAAAATTCTATGTTACAGTATTTAGATGGATATAAGAAAAATCAGAATACTTTTTTTGAATTTGGATAGCTATTTCAATCAAGAGAAAGATTTTAATTCATGTAAGAGAGATTAGTAGTCCGGAATCACAATTTAATTTTGTTTTAGTGCTTGGCTGGTTAGCTACTTTGGGTCCTTTTTCTTTTTGTTCTGCTGGTTGTGGTTTGTGTTTAACATAGCATCAGTGCACCCCTTAGGGATAATGGATACGAACTATTATTTACCTGCTATCATCCCATTTTAAGACCTTGCGTAGCTTACACCTTATACTATCCTGTTCTTGACCTACCCATGCCCATATCTTGCACCCTGCTCGTAAGACTAAAGCCAAGGGTGGTTCATTGCCAGGCATAACGGCTTCACAAGATGTCCCCTTCTAGTAGTAAAATTATTTATTATATAACTAACGTATTAAACTGAAACCCTAAAATGTTTTATTATATACATGTAATATGCTGTTAATTCTTGTTTAAACAGATTTAAATAAATACGTATTACTATAACCCAATCATTTTTTTATAAAGTATGCCAGAAATTTTAACACCTTTTATTATATGAATGAAATAGTTTTTGGGCTTTTTGCTGTTAATAGTATTAGGTGCTATCCATATTAGTATTAAATAAATGCACCAAGGAATAAGTTTCGTTTATTCTTATCATGTATGTTTATAATAAAATATAATATAAAATATACATTTTAGTTATAAATTACATATAAGCTAATTAGTTATTTAAAGATCTATATATTTAGAGTAGTAATATATTACACACTATGTTTTCTACATTTATTACAGAGAATAATAAGTCCCTATAGATAATTGAATACAGAGATATATTAAAGAATTAGAAGTTTTATGTGGTTAACCTTCACATTTATTCCTGTACAGATGTTATAGGATTTTGAAGCTTAATACTTCGGGGTGGCTTAATAATATTAATCTTAAGCTTAGTTGCATCTGACTATAAATAAATTAGTAAAGTAAACAATTGAATCTATAGCTCAAAGAATTCTCTATATCGTAACAATACACAATATAATTTACAATCAAATAAATGCTAGAAATGACAAAATTTCTTACCCTTTCATATATACTTATTTGTCTATTTTATTAGAATAAATAATTTATCGGAATAGGTTGCCTTTTACAGGTCTGCTATTTCCTACAGTCTCTGTGGCTTTTAACATTTGCTCTAGTTTTAACAAGTAGTTAAGGGGCAACAATTTTAGGTTCCACAAAACATGGGTTTAAAATTCTTTTTCGTTACTAGGTAACCGGCCAGGTTGCCCTTTAGGGTCTTTTTACCTTATTAGTTACTATTGAATTCATGCCAGCTAATCTTTTGCAAGATTGTGTATGCATCCTTTTGGTTTTAAAGATTAGGAACTAACATAAGTAGCCAGGGCCAGTGTTATTGAGTATTTTTAAGTGGGTTTGTTTAACATTATAATGTCTCAGGCTAATGGAATTTTTTTAATTGTAGGTTTTTGTACCATTATTTTTATATAGCTTCTCGGTTTTGAAATATTAATGATTCTAATCCAAGACTCAAGTTTCGTAAGATTTTGGACAAAGTTTTTACATAAAATGAGGACTAGACTTACATTAATTGTCCCTGCACTAAAAAAAGATTATAACGAAATTTTGTAACACTTAGTACATTAAATAGACCAGATCTTATTACCTTTATAAGTTCCGCTATGAGGATATTTGATAACTAAGATAGGAATTATGGGATAATGCTAGACTTTACTCGAAATGTTGATTTTTTATAAATGATTTTTATATGTTTCTGGAAAAAAAATTATTATTTAGTAAAAATAATTATATAATATTTTAATGTTTTGATTTTCCGAGTTTTTCTTAAATTTATTAAGGATTTCCCTTTTTTATTACTGCATTAGCTAGGATAGTTTAACAATGTTATTTTACAAATATTAGCAATCATTATTTATTTACTTCTTTCTACGTAGTTATTTGTTTTTCAAATAGGATTTGGGTTAGGATTATTAATAGTTATTTTATATGAACTAAGAATATGAATTTTATTTAGCTTATTTTTCTAAATTGATTAAAATTTTCAAGTTATTTATAACTTTGATTTTTTATTAGATATGTAGTATACTAAAGCTCTTATAAGGATTTCGCTTGAATTAACTCAAGGGTGCTTTTGGTATTTTGTATAGTATTATGAATTCATTATTATATTATTAACGTTTATTTTTTTAGATAATATTATGTAAAGGGCCGGATGTTAAAAAGGAAAGTTTAGGGTAAATTTTGGAATACCCAATTCTGAAATAATCGGTTGGTACGATTGAGGTTTATTTCATTATTATGAATACCCAACAGGATTGAACATATAAATTATATGAAAATATGTTGTTTACTAATAAAAACGGAATCCGTCTCATCCTATAAGCACCCCAGTTGTTAAATGGGTGGTGTATGGAGGTAAAATCCTGATAAGGGGAGTCTTGCAAATATATACTTAATCCTAGGATAATCAATCTAGATGACGAAAATAAATTTTAATGAAAGGTTAGAGACAAAAAGTAGCGAGAGAATCACCAACGTAGATATACAATACAAAATTAAATTTGGATAAAAATTTGAGTGACCTTACTTTTACCTTTTGAATCAAGAAGAAGAATATAGTTTAAATCTATTGAGTGCAAGGGTACACCTACCTTATTAGCTTTAATTGATTTAAACAGTAGAAATTCTGGCCGTGTAACAGCGAGATTTTGTGGATGGGGATTGTTTAGTAAAAAAACGCTAACATTAAATGATAAGTTAAAGCGTTAATGTTAGGTAACTTCAAATAAAATGACAAGATTCCTTTAGGTAGCAAAAAAATAAATAAAATAATTAACTTTTTATATAAACTCTTAAAACTTAATTAACACTAAGTACACCATTAAAAGTATTGCTGTATTTTTTATTTTTATGGCCGATGGTAAATTACCTCAGGAAAGCAAGGGTTTGCTAAACTAAAAGGTTCAATACTAGAGCGAGTGAGTAAAAATTAAGGCAAAAGGAAAATTATAATAAACAATAAAATTATCCCTTATAAGAAGTAACTAAAAATTTAGAGAATAGTTGGTAGAAAATGAGGCTTGTGTGCATCATAGTCTGGCTATCAGTGTTGCTTGAGGTTGTTGCTGACATATTATGCAAGGAGTGCTAACCAGCCCATCTATGATAGAGGCCGCTTACATGAATAGTATAAATTTATTCATAGTCAAGTCCCAGAGGTAAGAACTAAGGTATGTGATAAGGCGAACAAAATGAAGAATTTTTATTAGATAGTATTGAAAAATAGAAAATTATAAAATTTATCAACCCTCTCCTTAATTCAAATTCTTAGAACCTTTATAGGATGTAATAGACAATTCATATTTCATAAAAGAAAGGTTTTTAGAATGAAATTACATCAAAAGAATAAGGTGAGTTTGAGTGGATGCCTCTGATTTGAAGGCTGTTCAAGTGCTTGACACATGGTAACGCTACGGTTTGAATTTCTTAACATTAAGAACCTTCAATACTAATGGTTTATTAATTAAAAAGTGGGGTACCAGGTGAGTATAAAGATACTAATTTTTGCGGCCTTAAGAGAATATAAATCCTCATAATAAATAAAGGGGTACAGTATCCTCTTTAGAGGCAGATAAATATCTTCGGAACTAGGTTAGGGTAGTTAAAGGTGATATTAAACCTAAGCCACAACACTCTCGTAGTCGAAACCCTGAAAGGGTTGATCCACCTACATTGGGGTCTGAAAAAAAACCCCAATTGCAAAGTTTAGTACCAGCCAGGTGGCAGGAATTTTGGTCGAAATTGGCCCAAACCGCTGAACTGGCAACTGGAGCAGTGGCAAGTCCTATTTTGATCAGGGGTCCTAAAGGATAATCTATAGGATTATATTTAAAATTTTGAATAAAATTTGTTTTTATATATTGAATAATGACGTATGAATTATTGCGCTTGAACTATTACCCTGCAGCAGTTCCGGTAAATACGTAAGAGGATAGTATATTCATCTTAATTTGAGTTTAAAGGTACCTAGCGTAGTCAATCATAGCTTAATTAAATGTTATATTGGTCTAAGAGTTTTATAGTGAGAGGGGTGAGGTCTTAGGGAGAGGAGAGAAACTTCTTTATACCAAAGGCAACTCGGTAAAGCAAGGCACCTCCCTATTGGTGAAAAAAACTGACGTTGAGGACGAAGGCCACAGAGGAACAACACAGGACTAGATACCAAGTAGTCTTTGCAGAAATTGATGAAGCCCATAGGATTAAGATGAAGCAAATTTAACAATTAGTTGTAGTAAACATTAACTTATTAAGATATTCTTTTGGTCTATAAAAAATGAAAGTTAGAGCATTTCCGCCTAAGAGAATTGTGGCAAGCAGGAACGAAAAATCACATGACGTTTTCTGACAACAGGAGTGAGGTATTGTTGTTTTAATTTCCGGGGATAATTCCTCGAAAAACCTTACACAATTTATAATAATAATTACAAGGGTTGCAGACGGCTTGTTTCAGTTAATGATTGTGAAAATATGGTTCCATGGTAATAACGAAATCCTCGCTTTTTTATTTTTTTGCGGATCGTTGGCTAATATAAAAAAATTATTTTTATGAGGGTAAGAGGTTCGCTACTACGTAAGGCATAAAGATCCTGGATATATGGATAGAAAAAGGGGACAAAGACAAGTCAAATCGATTGCCTTTATATTGTGGGGCTATAGAACCGTGCCACATTCCTTCCCGCTTTCTTGAGCAGGGTCCTTCAGTACGCCGGGGATAAACTATCAAATTCCCGTGGACACTTTAAAACTTCTGGGTACCCAAACCATATAACGAAAAAAGGTTTTGAGTTGGCTGAAGTAATTACTCAGGGGTTGTAAATAGTAGAGAAGATGATGCGGAAGAGAATAGCGTTACCGCAGATTCCAAAGTCAATTACCAGGTTAATTGTCCCGGCAAGCCATAAACAAAACTTTCAAATTGTAAAAGACAAAGAGTAGACGTAGTTATAGCTAATATTTAGTATTCAAGGTGACTCTAACTGGGTTTCAAAGAAATTATCACTAAAAACGCCCTTTTTCTAAAATATTCCAGCAAATTTTAAAACAATCAGGGCACGTCATTATTTCAAACTACTGGCGTAAGAACTAGTTTAGAAATACTAACCTAAACCACCCCGTGGTTTATAACAGGGTTTTTTGATGACAGAGGGATTTTTTTGCTCTATTTATTTGAAAAATAAATCAAGTTGAGTTACTCATTTTGTGAAGCTAGATTACGTTATTAGTTTACACCAAGAGGAATTTATAGATACTCTTGAAAGTGTATTCAAACATATTTTAAGGGCGACAGGGGTGAACTATAGTAAAGCATGTGAGATAGTCTATTCAATATGTTATGACATCTTGATCAATATCGACTTGGTTTACACATTTCCGATAACTATCCCTTTAAGTTAGTAAAAAAATTGCGGGGACTACCTTTTATTTAGGGAAAGACATTGTCTTTATACCAGAAATAAAGAAACATTAACATTAGAAGGATTGCATGAAATTTGTATCCCAATTAAAGCGTTATCTATGAATGAAGGTATTATCTCTGATGAATTAAAGAGAGCTTAACCCGAATATAATTGAAGTAATCTAGACCTTTTAGTGTTTCAACAATTCAGTACAGATACAATGAAACTTGCACTGGGTTTACATTCGGACGTGATGGATGCTTTTTTATGGTTTTAAATTTAGACCAAATCCACTGCGTCCTAAATCACGCATATTTTTGGAAGTTACCAATTAATAGATTCCCAAATTTTAACTAAAAAGTAAATAGGAGATGAATCCCCTTTACATGGAGTGTATAACTTGCCCTATATTCGGGGATTGTATAAATTAGGAAGGATTGGTACTAAAAATTGTTATTATTGTAAGAAAAATTCTCATATTTTAGAGTAAATTAACCAGTATTTTTAATTTAATCATAAGGTAGTAGTGTAAAATCGTCAAGATTATTAGATTGATGTAAAGGGCAGCTGAATAGTTAAAGTTAAAGGGCATTCCATCTCCTTCAGGGTATAGAAGAACTTTAAAATGATAAAAGCTGAATGAAACCGTAAAAGGGGTATTATAAGCTAGGCGTGAAATAAAATTAATTAATTATATATTCCATTGATAAATTTGAAGAGCATGGAGCCAAAGAGAATTGGGCAAAAATGTGAATTAAGCTAATCCTCAATAAAATTTGATAAAAATTTTAAGGATTTAGTCCCTTGAAATTTCGCACCTCATGGTTAGTAATTACTAGTAGATCTGAAATCACCATTCACGGTGATTGACCCCTCGGATTGGGACTAACCCACTCGTCACATGGCTAAAAGAGCCATATGCAATAAGTTTGCCTTTCTTCTAGTATTCAGTAGAAAACATGTAGGTTTTGTGTAGATATGGTATCTATGGAACAGCACCAAGCTGTCTATTATGGGTGAAATTTCGTTTCGCCGGTCTTAATTGTGTTAGGTGAAATAACGGTTTGTGTAGTGGAAGTTGCACGGGATTAAATTATCATAAACCCTATGTTAAATATTTCTCTTATAAAAGGAGGGTTCCCTTCTCGGTAGAAGGGTGAGCTGTAAACTCGATAGCTATGACTTTTAAGATTTCGATCCTTTGTCTTCTACACTTGTGCATATGATTAGAAATTAGGATTAGAACTTAACTGGTAAAGGGTATTTGTCACCGATAATAGATACCGGTATCGACTCCGATCTAATTTCGAATAATAATAAAGATATGGAGGGGTGAGTTTGGTCAGAATAATTTCTTAAAAGGTTCCATAAGTTTTCTAAGGTTCCTTTTGACTCCTATTCTGTACCTCTATGTTTAAGTACCTAATTATACAGTCTTAGGAGAGGTCAACTTCCTTAAGAATCTCAAGCCTCAGGGCCCTTGCGATGCGAAGCAACGGCTTGTTTTTCAATATATATATTAAAAATAGCCTCTTTATGGGTAGCTGGCGCCACAAGCGTGCTATTTTTTATAGCCTTTTGAGGACAGCGTAAATAAGGATAGGATTCGGCTTTCATTCAAAATCTGCAAAGCCTGGCTGTTTCGGGGGGGGGAAACGGAAAAAAGAACAAACAACACCGCCAATAAATAGAATGACAACTTCACTTGAATAAGGTTTTCAGATTCTGTTATAGCTAAGGTTAATTAAACAAACTTGAGCCTTAATAAGGATTAGCCAACTCATATATAAACTTTTTTATAGCGTGACCCGGCTTTAACCATAACCTTGGTTGAATATAAGCAGGGGTAATAGCTATAAAATAATAGAGTCTACTGGCTTGACTCGTTTCGCTTACGCAAAGCAAAGAGTAAGTTTCAACAAGAAAAAGGTTGCAATAGGTAAAAGGTAAACATTTCTAAATGTTGCTTACATTTAGGTGTTCGAGTTACTTTTTTCCGTCCTCAAGCTAAGAATGATAATTGTAAATTTACAATTTTCAGCTTTAAATGAGAGGATAGCTTTTTATTGCTAAGCTTCTTAGACGTGAGTTATTTTTCTTCTATAAGTGCTTTGAGACCAGCCTTAGGGATAATGATGCTCTAAATAGACAAAGGATAAAACTTTAGCAGGATTTGAGAGGAAGTGCATTTATGATGGTGTATGTTACACCAACCAACAGCCCCTGAAAGCACAAATTAGAACTTTAAAACTACAGGGTTAAAAACAAGGTAACAAACTGTAGTTTATATTTGTGCTTGTCTGAATTTTTTTCTTTGCTTAGCAAGCTAAAAGCGAACGCGCTTTCGTATCTAAAAAAATAATAAATTCATGCTGCTAATCTTAGATCTATCAACTACTTTTGGTCTTTTGTAACCTTTTATTACTTAACGGAAGAATTAAGGGAAGCTTCGCCATGATGTGTAAAATAGCGCAACTTTCTATTTGTTTTTATGCAAGCATAAGCTGGATTATCTATCCTTTGTTTAGTATCCGGCTGAAGACCCCTATATTATAACTTTAAAAATAAAAAGGTGAGCTTGCATATCAGCCTTGCACGTTCGCTTTCAAAACTCTTGTGTGACTAAGACAGCGTGCCATATCTTTTCAGGATGGTGGTGCTTTATAAAGCGTAGCTTTGATATACAGATTGAAAATAAATTTTTTATTGGTAACCCTTTGCAGGCATAGAAAAAATAAAGCAATAAAGGCACAACCGCACTGCTTCTGTATTTTTTTCCTTATGCAAGTCGTAAAAGGCTAAAGTTTAAGATATATTAATTATTGAGCAAATACAGGCCTTTCTATTTCAGGCTAACGGTAAAGCGCGTTTACTTGTAATAAACGTTTAATAGATTTCCCATTCATCTTTAGAGCTTTTAACAAAGAAGAATCATGATTCAAAAACTGTTGATTTTTATATATTTATACTAAGAGGACATATTCTGGTTCCGAAGAATTTACAAAATCATCCTTTCATTTAGTTTCCTTCCCACTTTTGGGTCCATGCTATTACTACGCATAATCTTTATATGCGCTTTTTAACTATAATTGGCTGATTATTCTATGCATCTTTTTTAATAATAGTTATGTATTTTTCTATATACTTTAGGTTAAAGTATTGCAGTCGATACATTATGATTTAGGATTATAACCTCAAGAGGATAATATCTCTTCGTGCCTTAGTGTTTAAGTTTATCACAATTGCCTGGAAAACCCTTTGTAGGGCGATACACAGGAATATTGAGGAACGGATAAATTATTTCTCAGAGGTCTTTCGCGACTAATGGGGTTGAAAGATTAAATACGTTAATCTCAAAACTATTTAATTTAAAATATAATCCAAAACATATGTAAAATATTTCTATTCGTAAACATAACTTAGGATAATCCTATTGGGAAAAATATAGGCAAGTTTATATCAGTTTAATTTTAATACTAAAGTACTCTAAAGATGACGGGATATTTGAATTATTACACTAAGGAAAATATAAACTATTTGAGACTGGCATAACCAGGTTAGGGTATTTATCTTGCGGCTTAATAGAAGGGATGGACTCAATTACTTACTAAAGTTGAATCCACTAAAAATAGTTTGTTGGTGCTAAGCCGAAGCAATGCCTCAAGATAAACCCCATTGATTGAAAAATCCAAAAGTATCTTAAATCATGTATATATATATGAAGAAAAAGGGATGAGGTCTGAAAGATATGTAGTAAGAATTATGCAGAAAGGAGTAATTAGTATTATTAATCTTATCAAAGGGGTTAAATTTTGTACCCCGGAAATATACATTACAAAAGCCTTTAGATATCGTTAAAGAAAATGGCGAGGCTAAATTGCCCTGTTTATTAAAAGCTTTTACGGCTCCATTAGATAGCGAAATTATTTAGACTCTAATGCAGGACTAGCGGGATATTTCTTGTCACTACGGGACATTTTTCTATCAAAATTCTTTGCGGCAAGAGAATGATTCTGAAGGAAAAATACAATGTGTTTTTTTCCTGATTAAAATATTAATTTTCGCTTAGCTTGGCCTTAGCCTAGAGTGGGCATGTATGTTCACTTAACAACCAACACGCCAACCAAAATTAAATAGAATAATA
>JACYFI010000836.1:0-16022 GCA_020975735.1 Ophiocordyceps xuefengensis
TTTAATTTTTCCTATCTCAAAGTCTAATTTTAAAAAACTAAAATGTTTATATTAATTACCTTATCAAATACCCCCTTGTTAAGTTCATTTATCTAGGGTATTCAGTTTATTCTGTGTTATTTAAGAGATTTAGCAATTGCACCCCTTTACATTTTTATAATATTTTTAACTATAAGTATCCAGAACTAATGTTTTATTATTCCATACCTGTCTTAGCAAGTACGTCTAACTTCTAACCTAGCATCGCTTACATCTTTTCTATAGTCCATAAGATTCTATCTTATTTTAGTTAAAAACAATGTAAAATTTTTATCAGGAGTCGCCAACAAGCCTTATGTATGTTAAATAAGCTTTAAAGTTTCTCTAGTACACCCAATAAATTAGATACCATTAAGTTACTATGATTGTCATACAACTAAAAAGTTGCTTATTTGTCCCATTAACATATTCGCGAGATAAAATTTTAATACCTTTTGAGGTACGTACAAAAATTTGAATTTAGTTGTCTAAAGTTTAAGTATTTCTTTATAAAATAATTCCCTAAATAGATATGCATTGAGATTACCTTTAAATTATAGTTTGAATAAGGGTAAGTATTTTTTGCGTGCAAAGCGTAAGAATTTTATTTCTTTCTGCATATTTGAGACTTCGCAATTTTCTAACACAGAAAATTCGGGAACATTACTCTCCAACCGAAGTCTTGTACTTTTTTTTTTGTAAAAGAAAATATATAAACGCAATGAAATCCTATGTTCAAATTTTAACCATTAAGATGGCCTGTTTAAATCTCGAGGTCTCTGGACCGAAGGGCCTAGGAAATCTTTGCTCATAACTTTTTTTTTAGATTCTGATCAACGCACAAAAAACATTAGAATCATAAATTTTTTTGTAAAGTAAACACATAATATATGAACCATTATATACCCCCCCACTTTAAGCCCTTAAAATAATGTATTAAGAGCGTTTAAAAATAGAAAAATCTTACATATCATTTATTACATTAACTTTTAAAAAGGAGCAGCTTGCGCGACAAAGGGCATCTTTATATAAAGTTAAAAGTAGCCCTTATTGAATAACTCTAGAGGCCCTATGATAAATATTAAAAAAAAAGTCTAATTATTATTTTGAACCTACAAGCTTTAGTGACCTCAATCTTCATTTTGCATAGTAGCCAAGTTTTCTTGTCAGCTCACAGGTTACATATGCTACGCCATTAAAGCTGGGCAACATTACACTAACTAATTTTAAATATTTGAAAATAATTAAAGTAGTAGGTAAATTCAATTTTTCTGGTGTGGGTGGTGGTGAGCAAAGTAATTTTTTTTATTAAATTTAATAATAACATACGGCTAATTTAAAAAAATAAATATATGAGCGCTGCACTTACTGGTGTGAGGGCTCCTTCAAAAAAAAATATAGCTCATGCATTTTTGTATTTAGCATACATTAGTGAGCATAAAAACATTATAAAAAAGTTACATGTGGTACTAAATCTTATTACGTTAAGGGTTGGAAAATTTAAACTTTAGATAGAATTAAGGGGCAGGTTGGCATACTTCTGTGTGAATAGGGGGTATGCTGGAGCCCCGTGACAAATAGGCCCAAATTAATATTCTAACAATTAAATAACTATTTTATTATTTAGTAGCGCAGCCTTCTTCGCAATACAAATCCTAGGGAGACGGAGCTAGAGCTATAGCAAGTCAGTATTTCCTAGGCTTTTGCTAACGTAGCAACAAGGGGCGCTACCTCATCCTCCGAATCCGAGCAAGATCGTAATATTAGAAAGTATTTATACTTTTGCGATTTAGCAAATGAAGACTTAAAAATCCTTTTCTAAAAACAATTATGTCTAACCTGCCTATTTGATATCATGAGCGCTTAAAAATTCACTTTTAAGTAAAAAGCTTGCTCCAACTTCGTGCGTTAATTTTTGGTTTCGTTAAACAGGACAGATAAACAGAAGCTATGGTATACATTATTTTACTTGTAAAAGTAAACTTACAAAATGACGTGGATAGTTTTAGGGTGGGCTTGTTAACCTCATTCTAACAACTGTAAATCGTTGCTAAAGTTAGCTTTGTAGCTAGTATCTGATAAACCCTGGGTGTTAATCTAAGGATTTTCTACTGCTACTTTACTTTTTCTACTTAAATTGTTTTGTAAACAATGTATAGAACTAATCAAGCGGCCACTACACCTTACAATAGACCCTGTACACTACATAATTAAAATTCATCCCTGAAAACGCATCAGGATAGCTCCTCATTCTCTAGGCATACCTTGTAGCCATTTAATATCTGATTTCCAAAATAACATTCTGGTGCATGCTTTCAACTGCAGGATATGATAGAGTGCTATAGGTAACCCTTCTTTTTTCACAATTAGTATTAAAAGTATTTATCTTTTTATACGTTATCCTTGTATCTTATATTTTTTAATACGTTATAGCGTCAAATGTAAATCTGTTCCACAAAGATACTACACTCCCCTTATAAGGACAACTTCTTAATAAACTGGTCCTATCACTAATTGTATAAACTTAAACCCCTTTTTTCCTTAATTTTAGCAAGATTTTATTCATGACTCAGTTTTTTACTCTAAATAAGGATTAGTCCAAAACCTTATTCTATCTTTATTCATAATGCTTGCCAATAAATCTGCTTAGATTTTTCTCTATTAAACATGGGATAAAATGTCCTAGTTTCTTTTACGAATTTTATATTTCCTTTAAATTAGCAGGACTTTTGTGCGAAAGATTTTTTTATTTCTTGCTACGCCGGGCTTTTATTTTCCTAGCATAAAAAATCAGAAAAATAAAGTTACTAAGTCTTGATCTTAGTTTTACAGGAAATGTTTACTTTTACGGTAATTCAGAGATAAGTGCTTTTAGACTTCATTTGGAGTCTCCTTAATCCACACTAGATCTGCGCCAGGGTTTAATTTTTATACACAGTTAATATAAAATTTAATATGGTTGTTGTATTGTACAGATAGATCTTGCTTTTAATCTGTTACTCTAGTTACCATTAACCATATAAAATAATTGCTTGCTGGCCTAACAAAGAAAATGATGGGCTTGCGCCTTCATATTCAAAATAGATTCGGATATATAACTATTATCGGCTAAAAAAAAGTATGTATTAAAAAGTGGCTTATTTAGCTAAATTCAATTACTCGTTACCTACGTATTACCGTTAACGCTATTATTTATAAAGAAAATATCCGCCCTATTTTATAATTATCGAGCTTCGCTCATAAATAGTTTCTCCCTTATAAAAGATGTAGATAGAAGTAATTCGAGGTTTTTCAAGTTACTAAGGTCACCAATTGTACTGGAACAATAAATTGGTGTTTAAGTTAACAGTAATTAAAATATTTATTGACTTTTTTTTTTTATGCATATGGCTTCTAGCTATGCCTTATTCCAAGGCAAAAGAAAAATAAAGCTCAAAAAAACATCATGCATCATTTGCTTTTGGATCTTGTCCCGAGTCAAATACAGGTAGTTTAGTTTTGTAGGTATATGGGTCGCAAGGCCAGGATAATTTGTTTAGATTTTTTCGTTGCGACAAGCTAAACCACTCTTTAATAGAGCCTCCCTCACACGTTCATTTATATAATTTCAATACACTAAATGTAATAGGGGTTGGAAGTAAAGTACCAAGATGATTAACATTCCATATGTTACTTAGATAAATTTCTTAAACCTATTAAGTTAAAACACCCGTTATATCTCTGAGGATCCTACCTAAAAATAGTGAATTGTGCCCCATAATTTTTGCCATAGGTTTCCCTTCCTAATTTGTGGTCTATTTATAACTTGCCTAATTTAAATAGGGTTTCTAGCATATAGGTTTGTATAAAATTTCAATCAACTATGAGAAAAGGGCTACTTGGACCTAAAGAAGTGTTAGGAAAAATGTAAGATTAACACCTAGAAATAAAAAGTAAAATTGTGTCTTCGAAAAGATATAGAGTCATATTTTAAGTCCTACATTTTGGAAGTTTAAAAAATCAACCTGCAAAAATTGCAAAAATACGGTTTCTCCCATACTAAAATCCTGTAGTGGGAAAAGGCAAAAGTTTTTAATGAACCCGTTTTAATATATTATGTTTCAAAATTAATCTTTTGTGGTTGGCTATCCAATGCTGTAGCTAAACATATAAGTCAACCCCCTAAAAGGGTCGCTTAAGACGGGAAAGTAATGGGGCTGCAAGGCTCTAATATTTCTCCTACAAAATTCTGTATACCTCCCCTTGGGATGTATCTTTCTAACGGTAAAAGGGGATAACCACACCCGTAAAAATTGTATCTGTGGTTTTTTAAACTTTTTCTTGCTATATTCCTAGTGACGTATTTGGAATTAATTTATTATTTCCAAGGTTTTTATCATAGGTTAAATGTTTCCTAAAGATTTTATTATCCTACTTTTTTATTTATAGCTTATGTGATTTACACCCACCAACAGCCAAGAATTAAGTTATTTATAAACTTTTGATTATAATAACTAGAGTTTACAATACAAGCTAGATATAGATTTAACCCTCTACACAAGCATACTCAAAACTTCTAATTTGATAGTTGAAATCTTGAGGGTATTTTATGACCTTTTAAAAGGAGAAAATATAAGCAAGGTTCATCTTGAAGAATAAATAATTAGCACACTTTATTTTTTAAACCCAGGATATAGACTTTACAGGTTAGACCTTGTTTTAACAGGGTCCGGTACCCTTTTCAACATCTTATCTGTATTCCTCCGTCAAATTACTTTAAACACTAATGAAGCCACTGACGCAGCTAGGGAAGTACCCACGATTTTGGTAAAGACTACTTTGTCATTGGAATAAGTACTCAACCGTTTGCACTCACAAAGATAGGCCGCCGTTAACACCTGAACCGCTTCTAATCAGATTACCCGTTTAAACGTTTAAGATATTAAGAGGGTACACTTATAGGAGTTTGTTTGCTCTTATAAAAACAATCAAATTTTTTCTGATGCAATAGCCCGAAAAGTAGCCCCCCTTTATTTTTTCTACCCACCGCGTTTCCATCGCATATTCTCAAGATAAGGATAACTTCCACTTATTTTTTAGAGCTTAAGGTTGTTTTTTTAAGATACTTTTATGATTTAAGATTAACAACTAAAGACCTTTTTATTACTTCTATATAATTCTTTTCAAAGGGGAGTATTTAGATTCATCGGGGAAAAATTTTCTTTACTTTTTTTATATTATTATCCTTTGCTTTTAAATGTTTTCACTGATTCTTATGTTAAGTTTGTAATTTCAGAAACTCTACTTTTTCTAATTGATCTTTTAAACGATAAATCTCTCTCTTTTTCTATAATTTAAGTATTGTGTTTTCACTTTTTCTTATAGGCTAATAGATTTGGTGGCGAGGCCCCAGGACCAATCAATATTTACAATCATTAGTATTTGAATTTAGTCAAGTGTATTTTTATAATTTTTGTTTCTCATCTGAAGCTTTTTTTTTTTATCTCCTTAAGATCTTGTGTCCAATAATATGGTATCTAAGTATTTTAGGTTTTTTTAGGGGGTTTATTATTTGAAAAAACCCTTCTTATATTAATTCATATATTTTTAAACCTTTAATTACTCATAATCTATATTTCCACTAAATGTTAAATAGTTCATTAGGTAAAAAAAAAGATATTTTACTCATTATAGTTAAATATTTAATATAACCTAGCCATATAACAAAAAATTTAAAGGAATAATATAATTTAAAAGTGATTTTTCTTCGATACCTTATTTTTTATAAACTCATGAGTTTTATAATAATCAAGATATTAATAGCGATTAGTCGCACAATTTGAATGGATATATAAAAATAGTAGTCACTACTTATAGTGTACTATACAAGTTATAAAAATCTACTAAATATAACAAACATTAAAGGATTTTTATTTTGTAATTTTTTATTACTGATCCCTGCCTAGTATGCGAAAGGGGGTTCTTTCACTAGGGTGCTTTCGCGACGGAGTCAAAAATCCGCAGCAACATTCATTATAAATCTTAGAAATTCACTTTGTCACCAGAGTCGAAGTGGACGAGGCCCGTAAATTCACTTTTCTCATATTTTTCCCTAGCGTGTCCAAGAGCGTCCAGAAGGGACTTGCGCCCTTACAAGAAAAAATTTAATACGGCAAGCGCAATAATGTTATAACTTTAATATGTGTAAATCTATTATTATTAAAGTGGCAATTTGCAAGCGAAGCAAGATAACATGGCTTTAGATACGTTAAAATAAAAATAGAAGCACAGCTCGATAAAATATATACTACTGATATCATTAATATAATGGCAAACTGCCCCCCTTTTTTATTGGACTGTATCCTCTTTCATTATAAGAGCTCGCATGTGAAACACCGCAAAAAATTTTTGATATTAAAAGGAAACTTGAGTTCATAACGATTTCTGTTTGAATTCATGTTGAACAAAAAAAATCTGGAATAAATTTTAATCAAATAGTATCAAATTTGAATTTTATAATCAAGGATAGATTAAAAAAATTTTTTAGTTAAACTAAACTCTATAATAACTTATAATCCGGGAGTTTAATCTGATCTTACCATTAAAATACCTCATACAAAAAACAGTTACATGGGCTTTAACTGGGTTGAAATTGTAAAAGTTATATATTTGAGATTTTCTGACTATTTTTTGTGTATATGGTTACGAATAGCGGTTTAAATCATTTTAGGATAAATTTTAGATGTAAAATTTATTTGTATAAACTTTGTACATAAATCCAAATTCCTATTACAAATAAAATTAAAAAGCTGATTAGAGACTTTTGCATCAATTAATCCTGAAAATAAGACATTGACTTCTCAATACTATAATCAGTTTTAATGAAATCTATGTTTTTATATACACAAGCTTTTTCGTAACTATGACTACCTTAAATTTCTAATTATACCCATTATTATTCTTTCATAACTAATAAATCATATTATTTTCATCAAAGATTCTTTATGTAGAAAATAAAATTTATTTTTTTATGAATTGATTTTTTACCCATATGATAGTGTTTTGAATACGTTGTTAAAATCATATTAATCTTTTTAGTGCAATCTTTTATGAATTAGCTTTTAATACTTAATTTGTTAAAGAAGGATTTCCTTAAAATCAAAATTTACTTTTCATCTAATATATTCCCGCTAATCAGCAATATAAATTAGTATAGTTGTGTAGCCCTTATTAGACTTTAGTATTAAAATACCTTTGGTGGCGTGTTCCAGCCGCGAGCAGTTCTTTTTCTTTCCTGTTGTACGTTCCAGCTCGTGTTCAGTATGTAATTTTATTATTTGAATATAAAAAAAAAATTCCAGAAGAAAAGATATAGAAGGATAAAGGGAATTAAATGATTGACGTATAGTCTGCTGAAGAATCCTTATTAGTTTTCTGCTGTGTGTGTTTGAAATATCTAGTATTTTTAGTATTAGATAATCAGTATAATTATTTTTTCACTATATTTTAAGAGAGAAGACTAAATGCTGTCCCAGTAGATCTGTCAATACTTACCGTGATAATTATTATATAAATGAATAATTAACTGATAATATCGTTCTCACATGATAAGTCAATTGCAAGAAAATGAAAAAAATTCCTCAAGCCCCATTTGAGCAAACTACGTACGTAGGTCATTAGTTGCCCAAATATTTTAAGCATACACACAGCTGCTCCACGCAGATGGATCGGACTTATAATCTTTATTTTTCAAATGCATTGAACTTATATAAAGCTTTTCGGATTGTCACGTTTAGTCTCTACGGATTGCCTACTCGAGTATAAAATTGTGCAATATTAGTTACTTTGGGTGTTTCACGGAAGTACCCGTAATTGAGGTACGGGGTACACATTTTATTCACTTACCCTACTTTCCGCTATAAGGAAAACATATAAGGCTTTAACCGTTAGAAAAAAATTAATAAACTAATTTTTACCGTAAAAACGTATAGGAAATTTTTCACGGCTACACTTGATTCACACGACACTTTACTAAAGAATTTTTTTAGGAATTTTTCTAAAAGTACTCGAACATTTTCTCCTAACAAGAATAGTTAGTACAATGTGCCCTAATTTTAGCCTAATGCCCTCTTTCTGTGTAATACTTTCTATTTAAAATAGAAAGTCTATCATAGGTGCTATACGACACTATTTTATACTTCAAAATCACTGTTTATTAAGTTCTATTTAATCAAATACGTGCGTAATTTGTCCTATTTGCAGAAAGATTTTGAATTCCGAAATCCTACGGACTAGAAAAACAACCTCTCCCTCTCTATAAACCAGATAAATCACGCGTTAAAGATAGTAGGGTAGCCTTAAAATAGCATTTTAATACAAATTGCCTTTCAATTTGAGTATCTCTTTGTGGGAAAAGTTTTTTTACTGAGTTTAGTTAAACAAGTTTTTTAAATAGCAAGTTACAGTTTTTTTATTGAAGTTGAAAGGAGGATAAATATAAATCATTTTTACTAATTCAATAAATTTTCTTCCTTTTTTATCTACAACCAAATAAAATCAGGTCTCTTTTTGCCAGTAATCATTACAGGTTCCCACCTAACCTACTTTAGCATCTCGAACCACATATTTATAATTTGGATTTAACGGTTAAGTATTTAAATAAACTAGCGTATTTTAGGACTTTTACGTAAATGGGTATAACTTCAATAACTCCCGTGCTCCGTCATAGCTAACTCAAAACACTTTATATAATATTGTTATAGTTTTTGTTACACATAAACCATTATAAACTGCCAATTTATTGAACACTAAATACTAGAATTCTGGCTATATCTGTCCTTGATCAATAAACAAAATACTGGTTACCTCTAGATACGAAAATTTCGAACTGAATCGTGGAAGGTATATCTTAGTGAAGACCTATTAGTCAACACACTCCACTCAACGAACTAAAATATAAATGTAATTTTTGATTTTCACTTAGAACTTAAATAAATAATTTTTGTTTGATTTCTTTTATTTGAATGCAAATTTTCTTTATATTATGGTTGATTTAAGTTTATGTATATTTTGTGCTGCTGTTAACGTCATCCGGTACTTACTTATAAAGGTTACATAACCCGCATCGTATAACGAACATCGCCTCTTTATAGGCTATTTCGTGTTTTATGTTTCTTCCCATTTTGTTTTACATATTATTAGAAATTTCATCTTTTGACTATTAGGTAACACCTTCAAATATTAATTCGGGATAGTAGGCCTCAATTAATACCACTGACCTCTAAAACATTTATTTTCTTAATCATCTCTACCTATGTCCCTGATGTAGATTTTAATTAATTTGAATAAAAAAAGTTAAAGAAAAGATGGAAAATTACTATAACTCTCTATAAGGAATTATATACATTACTATGGATTTATGCAGAACTAGCTTCTATCATTTTCTCTCTTTCACTCCGTAAAGATGGTTTTTTATCGAAGCATAAAAAGGATATTCTCTCCTGTTTAAACGTCTACCTTACGTAACCTTTAGGTTGTTAAAGGGAGTGTATTTTATTTTTACCAAAAAGGGATAACCCAGTTTTTTTAGTTCCTTCTGTATGTTACAAAAACCCTCGGAAATACCTTTTGTCCGTACGCATTAATTAGAAAGGACTACATTAGTTATAATAGAAAAGTTTATCTCTATTTAGTTTAAGTTTTTAATATCTAACATATGTTATTTCAAAGGGAGGAAATTATCATTTTCGTTATTTAGTTAAAGCTTTTATATAAGGGTCATATTAAGAGGTTTTGTCCGTACTATTTAAAATAAGGGAAAGGTATTTTAAGATAGTTTTTTTTACGTTATTAGCTAAAATGTTATAGAGCTTCCTAGTATATGTGTTATTTGATATTAATTAATTAAACTAAATATTAACCATGAATTTTAAATCTTTTTCCTTGGGGTTCAAATAAGCTCTATCATTTCCCAAAATATGCTAATAAACTTATTCTATAAGGTTTAAACCGCATTTTAGGCGCAACCTCTCTTTTTTTGGTCGTCAAGTAGATTTGGTTACTTTTAATTTTTTTGTACTGGTTTAATTAATTCTTATGATTTTTTACTGAGACTAGTATCTCCAATTACTACGGTAAATATTAATTACTTTTAAATAGGATTCGTGTAGTATCTAAAGATTCCTATAAGAAATTCATCTTGTTGGTTTCCCTCGCTGAGTGTGTTTCAAAATACTATGTCCTTTTATCGTTAAATAATGTAGTAATGCAATTGTTAGAATTTTCAGCATATCAGTAAGATCTTTAAAGGGAAGAGCTAAGTGATTTATTAACCTTCACGGATTTGTAAACAATAAAGACGGAAACCTTAGAGTGAAAATTACATTTGAAGGTGTCCTTGTTAAAGACCCCACGTAGAGTAGCATATACCAAAGAAAAAAATTTTTTTTATCCTGTGAGTGACTGCAACTAATTAAATGTTTGCAGTGGTAAAATAGCTCCTAGTCCAAAGACAGTCATCACAGTTAATAAAATGACATGTAGCTACACCTAATCCCAGGGTACTTATCGGAACAGAAGACCCATAACCCTAAGATTTTACAATATAATGATTTAAAACCATGTGCTATCTATAGTAAAATTGATTCTGTATTCCTGCTGGGTAACCCCTTAATCCACTCTTATCTTACTTGTACCTCAAGTTGAAACATGTACCTGCTAGTTTTTAGGGGCAGGCTGAGCCTTGAACATGACCTAATATGTATATGCCTACCTCAGCGATTAATAGCTAGGGTGAAAAAAGCAAGGGATTCGCATTGAAAACCCTATAGATTAAGGAAGCTATATTTGTTTAAATGCTCTTTGCTCCTTAATATTGTTTTTTTCTGGTTTTTATGTTTTGTTTTGGTTTATTGTTTTGGGCAGTGCCTTGTATTAATTTTTTTTTTAGACCAAGCTACTAGCCATGCTATCTAAAAAAAATAATAGGATCACCCTTACAAGCTTAAAAATCCGGCTTATGGTTCCCCCCGATCTCTTCAAAGATAAGCTTATGCAACCCTCTGATTAGGAAAATGAAATAAACTAAAGTAGCGGAGCCTGCAACTTTTTATTGTGGTGGCACAGAAGAAATCGGAAGTTGCCGGAAGTTAACACTCACTTCGCTGAGCTCTTATTTTTTGTGAGCCGGTCGGGTATTGTTTTAACCTGCCGCTAAATTAAAGCAGTAAATTAAAATCAGGAACGCAGCAAGCCGAGCAATCAACCAAAAGTATTCTTTATTGTTTTTTCTTTATCTCTGTTATTTAATTTCCTTTTTGTCGTACTCGTACTCAGAAGATCCCTTTAGTTTGCAATACTATAATTTTTTTTTAACCTTTACTTGTTAAATGCTACCTTTCTCTAATCATTTCTTATACCTATTTCTAACCTTTAATAAAACTTTACATATTTTCAACCACAAGAAACAGTGATACTTATCCAAGTATAACTTATTAACGAATGCTGTTGTGAATAACATCGGAGCTTTTATAAGACCCATGTACTGAGACTACTTGAGGTAATTTCCCCCGTTTCTTAAATGATAATGTATAGGTTCCTATAGGGTAATTATCCTTTCTTTTTTATAGAATAACTTCCTTAAATCTGACGCCCTATCCCCTAATTTATCTCTTGGCCCGTTTTTACAACATATAATTATAGGAAAACACGCAAGAGCTTGCTAACGCCAGCTAATAAAAAATTAATGTCAAGATATACATTTTTATAAGGTGGTAAAATTCTAATACCTACAATATTTATGTTAATAGTGCCGAATCAGTTGATTTGCTTGATTCAAGTTACAGAATTTTTAATCATTTATTTAAGATAATATATATAAACAAAACCTTGTTATCCTACAAATAATTACTTTTACCTCCTTTTTACTTCATCTTATTATACGACCATACCCTATTCGTTGCTTCTAAAATAATGTTGCAATTTGGTATTTCAGATTGTTTGAAAGAAACATCTGAATCATTTCTTGTTACACCAATCCAACCCTTCTACCTTCTTTATTATTCCTGCTTAGAAAAAAAACGCATTCCTTTACTGTAAAGATTGGGTTTAATTTAGATAGATGAAATCATAAATTCAAAGGTAAATTAGTATGATTTATCATAGTATTAATTTAGATCATTGCCTTAGCGATTTTTCGAGTAGCAAAGTATTGGTGGATTTTACTAAATAGAAGATTTGTTCCTAAACAGTAAACACCGAGTGGGACTCTATTTTATCACAGAAGTTTCCAGCCTTAGCAAGATTTTGTACCGTGAACACCTGTAGTTTATCCGACGGTGCCCCTCCTTACCAGTTATACAGTTGGCGTGACTTCAAACGATAAATCAAATATTCCACCCAAAGGACATCCATAGCGTAAAACCCATCCTATGTAACCAATATAGGTGTAATTAGAGCCTAGCTAAATATTGTTGTTACCAATTTATACCGAAAACCCTGGGTATATTCTTAAAAAATTAAACGCTCCGGGATGACCGAGAACTAACCAATAACTTCCTTACTTTAATTTATGTGTTAATGCATTGTGGTGTATGATCGGCCTAAATACAAGCACATGCATTTAAATAAATCGAAGTATATCGACTCGTACATTGAGCTGCAGTTTTCCAAGCAAGACCCACCGGGTAAGCAGTCTGTAGCGTCATTAAATACGACATCTTTATAACCGATAATAATCTGACCGGTTATACACCTAAGGTTGCACCCATTTTGACTAACTTTTTTTTTTAAGGAGTTATAACGTAGTAGTAAATAAATAAACTGAAAGTCTTAAGGATATATTAAGAGGCTTAGTGCCTTATATTTTTTTCTTGTAACGCACAGCTCCTTACCACATCAAAAATGGCGCAGCCCTTCCCAATCTCTTTTTATTTTTAAGGTCTTTATATAAATTTTGACATTTGCCGTCCAATAAATTAGTAGCTTTTTGCACTAAATCCTTTGACTTTTTTTTCCCCTATTTTAATCGTAATCTATTTATATTACATAGACACCTTTTCCCTAATTATTCAATGTAATTGTTTCTTTTATAAGACTTATTATCTGCCAGTGAACGATGTGTAAAACATGCCAAGCGCTGCCTCATAGTTAATATTTAAGAAATTTATTAGGTTTAGAATTTAAACACATTTCAACTAACAATATTCAAATTTGTAGTCTAAAAAATTCCTCTAATAATGAACCCCTGATATACTAGCTAGAAATTTGATAAAAATAAAGCCTAAACCAATTAAAAAATTTTATTTTGATTTACGTGTTATAAGTTATAGGGTTTACAGTGACTATAAAGAAGAACACCAGTTCACCAAACATTATACTTTAATAATATGGTTAATTTTTAACATTTTTCTGATCCTATATTTGTAAAACATACACTTAATATAGCATCAAATCTAATATATGAAATCTACCCAAATATTAATCAGGTAATTAGCTTCTAAACTAAAACTCCCTATCACTGTATCTAATATTTGCTTGAAGGTTGGATTGAAAAGGCACTACTAGGTACACTTATTCCATTCCTTATATTGTATTATTAGACCCTATTTAGGAATAGATATGGGGGAATTTATCTTTTTTTCTATAAACGTATCGTGGATAGTTATTTAACGCTGGGTAAACAGTAAAATCCTCCCCTAAGCCTCCGCTGCCATTAACTAAACGACTAAGGGGAGGTAACGGAAAGATTATTATTTTAACAGATTTTTAGTTTTGTGGCTTTTTATACCTACTCCTACAGTTCCAGCCAAACCTAATATGGTTAGTACTTGTGAAAACAGAGTCAGTCAAAGTTAATATTAGGGGATTGTGAATTCCCTATTATTTAAACTAACCCTCCTATTTTTTTTAAGCAGTTTCTTCAATCTGACAATAGACAGTATATGTATTACAATCTAAAAAAATAAAAAAAAGGAGATAACCCTAAAAATAAAATAATAGAATATTTTTGTAGGGGATAGCTTTAGCTTTTTTTTTTCTTCAGGCAATGCTCCCACCCACACAAAAAATAGCGGCCGGCACCCTTTACGCATTTCTGTTTCAAAGAACTAAAGCCTCTTGAACAACAAACAAAAGTAAAAGTAACTTATAAATATGTATACCTATAACAGCATACAGTTAATAAAAAAATAAAACATTTTAAAAATATTATTATCTTTGGGGAAAACTCTTACGATATTTTGAGCTTATTAAGCCACTGGTAAAGCCTAGCCAATGACATGCATTCGATGTTCAAATATCTCAGCCTAATTCTTTTCTTTTTACTTGTAAGGATGGGCTGTGCTGCTGAGAAAAACTAAAACGAGCTAAAAGCATGAAGGAGCTTTTTATGTGATTCTTTTACGCATTTAAATTTTCTTAGAGCAAATGATGTTGAATAATATAAGCGCTCACCACACCAGCTTACTTCAAAGAATGGAAGGTTATTAGAAGTTTTCCCTATCTGTTAATATCATTGTGAATCCCAAAGAAGCAATTTTTGTATCTACTAGAACTAGTTCATTGGCGTTATATAAACTTTTAAACAAACGAGTTTAAAGTAGATAACTCAATATGTTAACATATTGTTTAGGACATATTTTATTTAATATAGTTATAAAATCACTTTAATGATCTGCAACCTAATTCTGTTCTATCTATTATTCCATCTGAGATTTATTTTCTTTCTATCCTATAGGGTTTTTAATAGATACAGGTTTTGCGTAGCTTTCTGCTAAGTTCAAAAAATCGACAACAACTTTTCTTCAATCTTTTTATAATTTAAATATTTTACAGAAAAATAAAAGGGGTAATTTTTTCACTATATTAATTTAATATTAAAGTTACTTATTTCAAATTAGTAGTTTCTAACTCTGTATATTAGGTTTGGGTTATTCATTCTAATTAATTTTTTTACTGTGGAATTAATAAAAAAATCCGCGGTTAACTCAAATATTCAGAATATATACCTTCATGTATTATGATCGTTTTGTTCTTTGACGACAATTCCAAATTTACATTCTATTTTTTTATGGATAATTTACTAGCGCAAAGTGTTCTTACCTGAAAATTGCCCGCCGCATCTATAAACTCCCCCTATCAACTATAGAGAATTTAGATTACTTTATTTCTTTACTTTTTTTTTCTATATTTAAAAAATCAAGTTTTGAAGTTTTACATTCAATTTCAATTTAATCTAAATGTAAAGCATAAATTTTAAGGGGAGTTCTTAAGTAAACCATTTATAACCTGAGTTACAAAAGGAATTACACCTTTCAGATTTGTTTTATTCTGGATAATACATAAGCATAGATCCTGTTGTTTTCTGGGACAATGGATCCATGGGCCTAATTTAAATTGATATCATAAACGCTAGAAGGAATAGTCTCTTAATTGTCAAATACTATTGTATTTTGAAGGATAAATATGAATTGACCTTTAGATGAAACTTCCTGTTTTGGTCATTATGGTACCATCCTCAATTCCATTATACCATGCTAAGTATGGAAAAGCAAATTTATATCAAATTAATACTATCATTAGAAAACGGCAGGAGGGTAAGAAAATAATCTACTCTCTAATCTAAATAAGACTTATTAACATACAAATTTTGGCGTAGATCCTGAAGCTTTTTAATAAAATTCAAATTTATTGAAACATCCTTGCGATAAACAAGATATAATAAATTACATATATCTCTTCCACAATTGGTCCAAAATTTAGAGTGGCAGTATTTTTACCGCTAAACAGGGAAGCTTAAATAAACCAAATAAAAATAGCTGTAAATAACTAACAGCCACTTTCCAAAAAAGCTAATTTATGTAAGTCTTTACACTCCGGGTGTTCTATCAATAAGTTAAGCGTAAAGTAGGTTATGAAAAGTTTATTGCTCCCCTAACTAAACTTACTTCACACCCTGAAAGATGTAAAGCCAAATATTAGTAGAGTCTAACCTAGGTTCCCCTAGCTATCCACTTGTAAATCCCGTA
>JACYFI010000811.1:0-10065 GCA_020975735.1 Ophiocordyceps xuefengensis
AATGATAAAACACAATATAATTTGAACCAAAAGACAAGATTTTCTTTAAAAGATCAATTAGATAAGTAGAATTTTGAAATTACAAGCTTACAAGAATCGGAAAAAAAAATTAAACAAAGCATAATAAAAAAAAACGGTTAAAGAGAAAATTTCTTCCTGAATGAATCTCCTAATATATCTTTGAAAAAGATCTATATTAAAGAAAAGTAATAAAGTCTTACTTATCTTTAAATCAATAAAAGTTAACTAATAAAACAAGGCCTTATAGCTTTCTTAAAAAATAAGTTAAGGTTATCCTATCCTGAAAATATGATGAGGGATAACGCGTGGATAGAAAAAATAGGGGGCTCTTTCGGGTTCTATGCAGTCAAAAAATTATTTTTTTGTATTAAAGAGCTACACCCCTTATAATATACCTCTATATCTAAGAGTTTTATGGTTAACCTATTAGAAGACGGTGTCAGGTGTACGGAGCGGCCTCTCTTGTGAGTAAAAGGTATACTTATTCTAACAAATTTGTCTTAGATCGCTCGGGTATCCCTGAGCTCGCAGCTACTTATTTTAAAGGTATTGTGACGGAAGAGATAGAAGATAGTTGAAAAGGGTTACCGGACCCTGTAAAGGGTACCTGAAGTCTAATCCTGGGTTTAGAACGATAAGTGTCGCTAATATTTATTCTTCAGATGATCCTTACAATATTTTTCTTCCTTTAAAAGGTCATAACAAATACCTTAAAACTTTTCATATTTCAATAAGAGATGGTTGAGATGTCGTTGGCTAGAGGTAAATTAAAGCTATACTTTGTAGGGAAACTAATAGTTACATAATCAAAGTTTAATAAGTAACTTATTTGGATGTTGGTAGGTGTACCATACATACATTTGCTATGAAAAAACGTGATATTAAATCCTTAAGAGAACAATTATATCTAAAAAGACCCTGAAAATAATAAATTAAAATTCATATCGCGTAGAAATAAGCAAAAAAAAGTATTAAAAACCACAGATACACATTTTAGGTGTGGTCTTCCCTCTGACTTAGAAAAACATACCCAGGGAGTATACAGAATTTGTGAGAAATTATAGAAGCCGTGCAAGGGCCATATCCCTCTTAAGCCCCTATAGGAGGGTGGTCTATTATGTTTGACCTTAAAGATGGATGGCGCAAACCTGTCAAAAAGATTAATTTTGATACATATAGTAATTTAAACGGGTATATTTAAATATACTTGCAGTTTCCACTACGTTTTAAGTATGGGAGCCGTAGTTCCAATTTGCAGGGTGGATATTTCTGAATTCCTAAAAAATGTTAGGGGTCTAAATTTGACTCTTATTTTGGGCTAAGACACAAGATTGTTGACTTTTATCTATTAGGTGTTAATCTACGTTTCCCTCCAACTACCTTTTTAGGTCCAACATAGGGCTTTTTTTCATAGTGATATGAAAAATTTTACACACATAACCTTAGAAGAAACTATTTTAAATAGGCAAGTATACTAGACAATTTAGCAGGGAAACCTTACAATAATAATTGGGGGCACATCGTCAATATTTTTTTAGTATGGATCCTCAGAGGACTATATCGGTGGTTGTTAACTTAAAGGTTTATACGAAGATAGTCCGTAATGAACACAGTGATATTGTTAATCATCTTGGTTACGTTTCATACACCCTATTTTATCATTTAGCTTCTAAATTCATAAATAATAATGACGTTAGTGAGTGGCTTCCACCAACGAGTGGATAGGCTTGCGCACGAAAATATTCTTAACAAAATATCCTGGGCCTTGCACCCTTTACACAAAATCTAAATACTATGACCCCGGACAAGATTCGAAATATTCATGACGAATTGGTTTTTGAGCTTAATCTTCTATGTGCCTTGTATAGGCAAAGCTAAGAAAAATAGCAAAAAAAGCAGGTAAATAATATAATTTAGTTACTGTTAAACTTAAACACCAATTTGAATTGTTCAGTACAATTTGGACTTAGGATTAGATTTGGAAAACCATCTCTTTTACAATCTTTTATAGATCGAAACGAATTTAGTGAGCGAAAGCCTCGATATAAAATAAGGGTGGTATTATCTTAATAAATTATAGCGTTAAAGGGTAATACTAGGTAACACGTTATTGGATTTAGCATAGCTACTTAATACTTTCCTTTTTTTGTCTTAACGATAATAGTTATATTATCTTATCTATTTTTGAAGTAATGGAGGCGCAAGCTCCATCATTTTTTCTTGTTATGACCAGAAGCTCATTAATTGTTATATGGTTTGGTAAAGGGTACACAACTAAAGCAAGATAATTATCTGAAACTCAACAATATTTAATTTTATAAAACGCTGTTGTAAATTTAAACCCTGGCGCAGAGATCAGTATGGGATTTTACAAGACGTCAAAAGAGCTTAAAAGAACTTATTCTGGAATTCCGTAAAAGTCAAACCTCTTTTCTTCTGGTTAATACTAAGATAAAATTAGTAACTTTATTTTCTGATTTTATGGCTATGAAATAAGCTGCTCGGTAGCAAGAATAAAAGAAATATTTCGCACAAATCCCTGCTATTTTGAAGAAATAAATCCTTCAAGAAACTAGGCAATTTTAAACCCCCAGTTTAATAAGGAAAATCTAAGGACTCATTTATTGCACATATGACTAAGAAGGAAAAAAGGTTTGAAATAATCTAAGTACAGTAAAACTAAGTCGGAA
This sequence comes from Ophiocordyceps xuefengensis, assembly GCA_020975735.1. Lineage (NCBI taxonomy): Eukaryota > Fungi > Ascomycota > Sordariomycetes > Hypocreales > Ophiocordycipitaceae > Ophiocordyceps > Ophiocordyceps xuefengensis. Next base: position 2,712 of record JACYFI010000811.1, read on the forward strand.
ATAAATTCTTAGCTATAATTAAGAAAAAGGGTTTAGTTTTACAAAAGTGATAGGCAGTTTATTAAGAAGTAGCATAAGGGAGTGTTGTATTCTATCTTGAAAGATTTAACATTTTAGACCTATAACATTAAAACAACCATATAGATACAGAAAACTATATAATAAGATAATACTTTTATTCTAAATTTGTAAAAAGAAAAGGGTTACCGTACCTTTATAATCTCTGCAGTGAAACATCACAGATCGGTTATTTTAGATATAAGATTTATAAAATAGCTAGAGGTATGCCTAGAAGAATACGGAGACTATCCTGATGCTTCTTCAGGATGAAATTTTAATTTAGTATGTGGATCATTAGTAAGGTGTAGGCGCCGTTTTGCTATTCTTAATTCATTTGTTACAAAAAACAATTAGGAGAAGGTAAAGTAGCTAGTAGAAATCCTTGGATAGACAACCAGGGGTTCTAGACAGTATTATCTACGAAGCTAACTAAAACAGATATTACAGTAGATTTTAAGGAATGAGGATTAAACGAAGCCCACCTTAAACCCCCACGCATCTTGTAGTCTTACTTTAACAAAAGTAAAATAATATAGACTTAGCTTGTATATCTCTGTTCTATTGAACAAAAATACGCAGAGGTAGCCAAGCTTTGAGCTTAAAGTGAAATTTTTATAATACTGCTCATGTGAATGAATAGCCAGGTTATACATATTGCTTGTTAGATAAAGAATTTTTGCTATTCTTAAGCTAATACAGAGTATAATACTTTAATATACGATCTTAGTTCCATTCTGGAGATGAGGCTAGCGCCCCTTGTGCTAGGTAGAAGGCTAGGAACTGCTTGCATATGGGGCCTAGCTTGCGTATCCCTACGAAATTTTGTATTGAGAACAAGGTGCGCTGACTAATCAATAATAGTCTATAAATTTTTAATATTAATTTGTGCTATTTTTGCGGGGCTGCAGCAATACCCTATTCACACAGAAGGTATGCAACTGCCCCCCCCTCAAAATTAATCTAAAAGATTAATACGCCGGAACCTAATATAAATTTATAAGCCTATCAACATGTATTTTTACTACTGTTTTAGCGCTATCTTTATGTAGCCAAAAAAAAGAAAGAGCTATATTTTTTTTGATGGAGCCCCTCACACAGAGAGTGGCGCCTCTTATATTTTATTTTATTTCAGCGATGTTTAATTAATTTATATAAAAAAAGTACTTACTTCAAACCACACAAAAATGATTTACCTACAATTTATTCTTACCAATTATTGAAAAAATTTTGGTTAATGTTGCCAAGCTTACCTGGGTTAGTAGCTTTAACTGTAGCTGAAAGAAGAAAGCTTATGGCCAAGCATGGCAAAGAACATTTAGGTCCTTTAAAATGCTGTAGGTAAAAATATAGAACTTTTTTTTTTTAATATTTTTATCATAGGCTCTAGTTATAATAAGCCTATTTACGGCCTTTCGTATATAAAAATAGGCCCCTTTGCTGGCCCAAGCTATCCTTATTAATAGTAAAATGGTAAATAATGTATGTAAAATTTTTATTTTTAAATTGCTTCTTAATACACTATTTTAAGGGGTTATAAAAGGGGTGGAGGTCACAAAAATGTATATAATATTGTTTACTTTAAAAAAAATAATCCTAATATTTTTTGTAGCGGATCAGAAGCAAGAAAAGGTTGGAGCCAAAGAATTCCCCCTAGGCTCCTTCCGGGCCAAGACCTCGAGATTTAAAAGGCCATTTTAATGGTGTAATTTAGAACGACTAGATTTTCAATGCGTTAGATTTTTTTTTACAAAAAAAAAAGTAACCAAAAACTGTCGGTTGAGTAAATTCGAATTTTTCTTTGGTGTTAGAACATTTGCACATCCTAAATATGCCAAAAAGAAAGATAAAAATTCTTACGCTTTGCAGCAAAAAGTATTACCCCTTATTCAATACTATATTAAAGAATCTAAGATAATTCATAATATAGATTATTTATTATGAAATACTTAAACTTAAGACAACTAGAATAAATTTTTTAGGTGCCTCTAAAGTATTATATTTATTCTCGCAATATGTTAATGACCTAACTAAGTACTTAGTTTTGATATGAGTATCGTAGTATATAATGAGTGTTCATATTACTTAGGTGTAGCTAGAGAAAGCTTTACAATGCTTATTTTTAATATCATAGGCTGCGACTCCTTATAAAAATACTTTTTTTTAACTAATTATAGTAGAATCTTATGGAACTCTAAGAAAACTCAGTAAGGCAATGTCTAGGGTAGAGAATTTAGTATCGTACATAGTAAAAAGGTAGAAATTATAAAATTAAAATTGATGGTACTAAGTTAGGTTAAAAACATATACAAATCGTAAAGGAAAATAGCTAAAATAGTTCTTGTTAAATTATAACCACAGACATTATAACAATTCACCAGATAAATACAATATTAAAGGGGGTGATAAGGCTCAATTATACATTTAGTTTATGAATTAGACTTTGAAATAGAAAAAAATTAAAAGGTAATATATTCTTTAAGAAAAATTAATAATTGTTAGAGTATGAATTTTATAATGGCTTCACTCTTCGCCTTACTTACGATCCATTTTCTAGATAGACAAATTACCAGAAAGTTGCTAACTATTTTATGATAGATTACTGATCTAATATTCATACCTTGAAATTGAGCTAGCTAATATAAAAGGTGGAAAACATTAGTATTAAATTTAGCCTGAATTAACAACATGCTGCCTGTCGCTAAGGAAAAAGAAACATATTTAATAATGCCCGGCCGAAGCACAGGCAGTTAATTAACTATTGTTTATATAAAAAAGTTAATTTATAAATTAATATTATACTAAACTAATAATAAACCCTATTGATGCTTATAAAAAAGCACCTAAGAAATAAAAATAGGTACTAAAACATTAGGTAAATCCATTTGGGGCACGCATTTACCCATTACAGAAAGGGAGTATAAAGGGATTAGATTTTTCAGGCACGGCAATAAAAAAGTTTTAATAAAGGTGTAACGATACCTTGACTCCGGCCTTACATGAGAAGTAAACCTTTATGCTTAAACATCATCATTTGCGGAGACCCCTTCAAGCCTATTTTACTAAAGTATCTAAGTTAACATACTTCATGGCTCCAGGGCATGACTCGAGGTAAAGTAAAACAAAATAGATGCACGTAAATAGGGAAAGGCAATCCGCAGCCAAGTGCCTTAGTTTAGGATGCAGTTAATCGGACTAGATGGTGAATGGGGGGTGTTAAGAGGGCGTAGCTTCGCTGTAGCCACCCTGTTTAATGCTTTAAAGGATATAGTCCAGACCCTACCTTGAAAAGTACAGGGTATAAATTTAACCATGTTTAATGGATGTTGGTAATTAATACTTACTACTATATAGGGAGAAAGCCTAGAACTTTTCATGGTGTTAATTGTACGCGCGAAAGGTAGATAACTCCTACACTTAAATGGGATTGAAAAAGGAAGTGGAATTCGTATTACGGTTCTGTTAACAGGCATTCGAGTGCTTTATAATTAATTTTTAAAAAGTAGTTGCACCTACACAGCTAATTTAATTTTTATTTTATTTTTTAGGTCACTAGTTAACATTAATATTCGTTTTATTAGGTTACCTGTTAATACCTATGCGGGGATGGAATTATCTTTAGGGTATATGGAATAGTAATGACTTTTTATGCTTAGCTGTGTCATCTTTAGCTTTACCCTATTGGTAGAGTTATTTAACAGGAAGAAGTGCTAATAGGTAATATGGTTTCTAGGGGTCTATTAAGAAGTACAGCCCATTAATTCGATATGAGTAGTTTTAAGTTCAATTGATTTTTTTAAATCATAAAATTATAACAATATGTTTAAATTTAAAAAAAAGGTACAGTTTCAAAAAAATAGTATGAATTTAGCTTGTACCCTTTATTTTTGATCTAAAAATATTTCTTTATTAGTTCTGTAGGCAGAACTTACAGAGCTTCCCTTCGATTTAGCTGAGGTCTACTTATACAGATTTGGTCTCATGAAATCACAAATTGCTGGAATTCTTTTATTAAGAAAATCAGGCAGGTTGAGTACTCCAAAGTTAAATCTTCAGAGACTCTAGGTGTATCATTTAATTTATTATATTAAAAACCCAGTATAGTTCCGACTTATTTGAGAGATAAGATTATAATAGCAATCTAATATAATCCATTACTTACAAGCCTCATTCTTTTCATAAATGAGTCGGAGAGCATAAAGACACATAATCAAATATTTTTGTTACTTCGCGCATACTACTAATTTTTTTTCACTTTGCGTGCTGACGAAAGTAGCCGCAAAAAAAATACAGCCATAAAAAACACCGATACTATAGAGGGTTTTATTCTTTAAGTCAGCAGCCATTGAGCCTTTTATAATAAATCCCATACCATGCTAGGTCTATTGCCATTGCAATAATTAAAATAATTTATATGAAACTTGTTATGGTTTCATTAATAAATAATATTAAAAGCAGAAAGGAGGTTTTTTTTAATACCTATAAATGTAAACATACATAGTAGTGCAAATAAGATTTTTATCTTTAATGAACCACTTAAAGTATAATTTAATTAAGAAAATGTCTATTTGCATTTTTTATCCATCTTAGCATACTTTGGTGCAGGGAAAACAGCACAAATAATGTAAATTAGCTAAGCTTTTTCAGGATATCTAAGTTAGGTTAGAGTCGCAAGCTCTTAAATAATTTTTTGAATTTATCAAATATATTAGAGATTTAACCTATCTAAGTGTATATCGATTTTTTTTTATTTTTTTAAGCTATATGTGTATAACTTCCTCTTTTATACGGTGTAAAAATGTAAATAGAGGTTTACCTTTTACTGCTCGAAATGTACATCATTACTACGCTTTGTAGGATTTTATACATCCTCTTCTCAAACCTCTGGTCCTAACTATATTAAAACCTCAAGTGATTTTAAGTCTAGAATTCTTTACGATAAAGTTCTATAAAATCGACACCAAGGTCTATTAAGACGTAAGAGGAGGTATTTTATTATCTTGACCATACTCGGAACGTAACCAGTTATATGACAGTCACGAAAGCCATTTATAATAAGACTTAAGGCCCTCTTAAAAATATAAAGTTAAATTCTATGCTGGCTAGCCACGGCACGCACGGCACGGCACAACAAAGACTTTTATTAAAAGGATGGAGTTTTAAAAGTTTAAGTTTATATACAAGTTATATTACATACCAAGGAAAATGAAAGAATTAGTCCACAAATATTTAGACTGAGCACGAAACTAGTTATGATATCTAAGATTGAAATTTAGATACCTTTTTATATTTAGTGCTATTGCTCACAATGAATTAGTTAAAAACGACTAATGATACTAAATTTAACGGATTTAGTAAACCCGGAAGTTAAATCCTATTAGCAGAAAGGGCGCCCGGATATTACCGCCCAAGGCTAAGATGAGTTAAAGCCAAAGAATAAAATACCTTTTTAGGTGGTAGTAATATATATACCTAGATGGCTACTTCAATATTAAATTTTAAAACAAGAGAAATTAGTCTAAACATTTAAATACATCCCTAGGGTTACATGATGGGCGCAAGCTCTTAAAGTTAATAAGTAATAGAGCAAGAAATTGTTACTAGATTTAAAGACCCTAAGAATTTAGTTGGGCTAAATTGTAGTATGGGCCACTGCTTCGTAACACAAATCGTTTTGGCACATATAAAGAACAAAAAAAAATAAGAAATTTCCACACCCGGAATCTGAATTAGGTAGCGGATCTTTTGAGCAAACACGGGCTGTTTTATAGGGTTTTTTCTTTTTTATAGCTCGAAATACGCTAGTATTGATTAAGTGTGTATATTTATAAGTATTTTATTCTTAGGTGTTATTATACAAAAATCGATTATTTATATATGTTGATCATTTAGTTTTTATCAAGCATATTTTTATTTGAATAGGATGAACTACATCTACGAATTTTTAAAACAAGACAATTTTTAACTAGTTTCTAAGGTAGAAGGGGTAACTTGTCTAGTTTAACTTTAGGGTATAAAAAGCTTCATATTGGTTTTTGTATTTTTGGATGCCGGGCTCTTTCCTAGCAATTAGAATTCGACAGTGATGTCCTTCTGTTGAAACTTCTTACTGCCTATATTATTTGATTTATATTTTAAATACCGTTTCTTTATTATATATGTTTGGGGTATATTTTAAAATAAAATTTATTTGTAATGATATAATCTGATTCAAATAGGCGATATCCGTCAAAAGTATGCAAGGTATAATAAAGACATAAAATTATTATATAGCTTGCTAATTCTATTAAGGCCTGGTCATTTTTATTGCTAAGCAATAGCCCAATAGAACCCGCGTCTAGCTAGCCGCCGTCCTACTTAAAAATACCACTAGTAAATAATACTTAGTGCGGGTAAGAATATCCACTATATATTTTAAGATAATTATTTAGGAGTTTAAGGTGCCTGTGCTTCTGTTTTTAAAAAAATAGCTTCATTATACGCTCAGAGCACCAAGCACGCCTTCCCCCTTTGGGGTGACTAAACGAAGGCTAGCTTTATAGGGTTGAGGAGTAGCTTTCATGCCTTAATTTTTCTAGCTTTGGCAAGGCTAGCTAGAAAAATATTTTATTTCGCACATAAATCTTGAAGCTCGGCATTTTTTGTGCAGCAGCCCCGTCCTGCGTCGTTCGCCAGCATGAAAAGCAAGCAAAAAAAAATCAGATGCAAGATTTCACCAGAAAATGATGTACCATTGGTCTAGGCTTAGCAGTAGCTAAAGCTCAAATCTATAGTTCCAAGATTAAATATTTTGTACAATGGTTATTATCTTTTACTAAACTTGTTACCTGTTATAGGTGCAATATAATATTCTAGTATAAACTCCTACTATGGAAAAAAACATATTTAAAAGCTTACGTTAGGCTCCAGACCTTACCTCAATAAGAGATACTAACTTATAACTAAGTGTAATAAACTTGATTAATCCTTCAATTATTTTTCATAGTATTTAATAATAAGTTTACTAAATCAATTTTCAAAAATTACAAAACATTATATATTAACTGTTTTGATATTTATAAGGTTAGTATGGTATAACGGTATTCTTTATGTATTTAACACAGATAACAAGTACCTGTACGCGTATTATCAAATTGAGATTTCTTATAAAAAGAAATAAAAAATCTGTATTTTAGTAATAATGGCTAATTGTTAGAAAAACGTTTATATTAGCCGATTTATGACTTAGGATATATGTCTTTTCATATATCTTGAAATATCTTACCCTCCTTTATTTAGTATTTAGTCAAGGGTTATT
>JACYFI010000837.1:0-10270 GCA_020975735.1 Ophiocordyceps xuefengensis
CTAGCTTTAGTATACAGTATTGGCTATCTTATGACATTATGGATTTCGAGCTTATAGCTCAAGAAGGTATAATATCGTTCGTGCCTCTTTTTTTTAAATTTAAACCAAATTGGCTGAAAACGCCTTTACAGGGCCCGATGTCAGTCAGGAAACTGTGCCAGAGACGGATAAAATATTTTCTCAGGGTCTTGTTCGAGAGACTATGGGGTTAGAAGAGTTAATACGGATGTAATTCAAAACTATTAAATTAAAATTATAGTCCCACAAATTAAGACTAATATAATTTTGATTTCGTTAACATACTTGTAACCATATGAAATAGTATAGCGCAAGTAATATATCTATTTAATTTAATTACTAAAGTACCTCTTAAATGAGAGCATCTTTAAATATTTAATCTAAGAAAATATAAACTTTGAACATGCTCATCAAATCGGTTGGGCTATTTATCTTGCCGGCCTAATAGAAGGATGTTGGATCAATCTTACATAAGTGACACTAATATAGTTTTTTAGTACTCAAGGCGAAGCTATGCCTCTTAAATGATTAAACCAATGTATGAAAAAACTCACAAAGTTCTAATTCAGGTATTTATATATGAAGATAAAAAGATGGGTCTGTATGTTATAGTACAATGTAATGCAGAAGGCGTTAAATAGATATTATTAATCTTATCAAAGGTTAAGTTGTGTACCCGAAGCTTAAAGCATTAACATTAAAGCTCTAGGATAATCTTTAAGAAAATGGGCGAGGCATAATGCCTCGTTTATTAAAAGCTTTACGCCCCATTAATAAAATAGTTAACTTTCTAATGCATACGACAGCGGGGATTTCTATGTCACCTGATCGGACCATTTTTCTATACAATTCTGGGAGACAAGAGCATGAATTCTCGAGGAAGAAATACAATGTGTATTTTCTATTATAATTTATTTTCCTGATCTTGGCTTAAGCTTGGGTGTCCTACTTGTTTAACTAACCAACCAAAGCCACAAATTAAAATAGAATAATAAAGGTCTAATGTTCAAGACACAATTGCGATTTTTCAGTTAATTGAATACAAAGGTAGAAAGTAATTTAATCCCCGATTTCAATGCACCAAGCAAAAAAGTTGTATTTCTATGCCCCCCATCTGACAAAATGCACTACATTATATCTACAATTTTAACCAAATTCTCCTTTGAATGACTAGTAAACACTAAATTATTTATTTTATATAAAGGATTACAATATAATTAGGGTGGAAACGTTTAACTCATAGAAGAGATACTTTGAAGTAGTTTCTATCAAATGATCTATCAATAAAGGGTCGTGCAGGAAAAGTTAAGACCAACTTAAAATTTATTATTAAGTACTAAAAACATCATTATAATTTTTTTATTTTCACCGAAAAACATACAAGCTGCTGCTGCTTTGCAGCGTAAGGATTACTCTTTTTTTTGTTTAGATTGGTACCGGGTACTAAGGTATAAAGAACAACTAAGTTATTTCCAGTATTCGTGGTTTTTATCTTAGATAGAGTTATTAGGAACCACACTTCGTTAGTAACAAAAAAAAGTTAAATTATGGTTATGATAATTTTATTAGTATTCTGAATCTAATCATTTTTCCTTGCTATTTTTTAGCTTAATTTTCCATGGAAAAGCACTGTGATTAGGTACCAAACTCCGGGGAAACCTAAAAAGCTTTAATAACATACGCTAGTTTTATCAGATAGATTTGTAGTGGTCTCATTTTCATTATTGAGAAGTATAGTAATTCATTAAAGGGGATTCTTTGGCTTAGTCCAGGAAAGGCTATCGCGGATCCTAAAATTAGATAGTTCATAGAATTGTAAAAGAGAACGAGCGGCGTTCCTCAACATTATCTAAATATTTGTAACGTTGGTTGCTCTAAGGTGCAGGGAAACCCTTGGTTTTTAAAATCTATCAAGAGATATTTCAATACTATATTTACCGAGGCTTCGCCACAAAATTGTAGAAATAAAAAATATGCTAGTTTAAAGAATATTCAAAAACCATTTCATATTCCTAGTAAAAACTAGATTTATTTAGAATCAAACTTCATGAATAAACCTTTATCTATAGTATGTTTACCCTGACTCGGAGAAAGATGCTTTTTTTATAGGTGTTTACCTCCAATCTAATCTAATGGTAGTTATAAGAGATTGAAAAGCTATATTTTCAGATAGGCTTCATATAAAGGATATGAGCTCTTAATTAAACAATTCAAATGTTTTTCGGGATGTAGGTAAAATAACAAATTAGGGGCGAAATCTGTCAATTTGGAGGACCTGGTTTTAGGAAGATTTAAATTTAATAATTTAATCATTTTCACAACTATCCCTTAGTACTCGTAAAGCCAATCGACTTATCTTATCTTGTTAAACGAGTTTTAAATTCTGATGAAAAGAGCGTCAACCAATCGTACATTAGAAGGCTTAAAATCTAAAAGTTAAATATCTATTAAAGCTAATTAAATTAAGTGGAAATTATCTGATGCGTTAAGCTTTAGTTTTCCCCGAAAGGCGCACTTAAACCAGTAGTGCTCCGCCCAAAAAGTAATTTACCTTAGGATTTTAAAACTGGATTAGACTTGGGTTTTACAGACGCGGAAGGGTGTTTTTTTATAGCTTTTAACATAATAATCATCCTGGCATCAATATTAAGAGTAAACCGAGAAGATTAAGATCTTTGTTATTTTAACTTCAACACCAGTTAAAGGCATAAAGAACTTTTAGAAAAATGTTAATACTTCTTAGTGTGTGGGTAGGATAATATCTAAATTAGTTGGTGGGGCAGTTTATAGTGAAAAATTTTACGATGTTTCGTAACATTAAAATTTACCCCTATATGTGGTAAAAAATTTTTAATTACATGGTTATAATTACAAAATTTAACAAAGATTTTAAACAACGGCTCATACTTATGGAAAAAAAACCCATTAACTGAGAAGGGTTGGATGGAATTTAGAAAAAAATAAAAGTAGAAGAATAGAAAATATAATAAGATTATAAAGCGGTACTAAAATTTAAAACTTAATTAAGTGAGTGCTTTAACACCAACAGTAGAATTCAGGAGCTCAATGAACCCTCCTATGGGTATAGAAACCTAATTAATCCTTTTCGGAAGTTACCCTTTAATTGAAAAAACAGTAATATTTTATCAGTGGAGCAACAATCTACGTTCGACCCACCACTCTTTAATGAAAAGGGGATAGAACAAAGGCGAGCTTTGTAGATGGTACATTTTTTTGAAGTAGTATATTACCCTTAGTATTACACTTTGCTTCTAATGAGTTACTTTTTTTGGTTTAACTTGTTTAGTAGATATTTGTTAATATACTATTAAGTAGTTAATTAAATTTTAAGTAAATTCAATTATGCTATAAATAACCTGGCCTTGTAACCTGAAAATCTCCATACGCATTATACAAATTTAGCTGCCGGCTAAAACTGTTAAAGATTGTTATAGCTCACGAAAAATCAAACAGATTAAATCTTAACTCCTTATTATTTAACAACGTTTTACAGATGGTGAAGAGGAGGTTTAAGTCTTAAAGCTCAACAGAGTAGTTCTAAACGTTCAGGCTATAATGTAACACCGCTTGAATTAAAATAAGAAGTATCACATAATAGAGATATCTTATTAACTAAGAAAAATTTTCAAACTTTTTTTTGGGAATAGTTACAATAATGAGCTGTTAGATAAAAATTAAGGCAAACTTATGGTGGTCCCCAATCCGCCAAGAATTGGTAAAAAAGGATTACCTACCCTCATTTTGATAAATGACCCTTTGACTTTTGACTCAGAAAACAGAGCAGATGTCATCCTCTTATTAAAGGGAGTTAACATTTTCATTTTAACAGGTAAAGCACGCCTTGATATTGAAAGGTATGTAATGAGCTTATTAATCAAAAGGGGAAGCCTAACTGACAGAATGCTTCTGGGATAAAATTAAATAATTATTTTTCCGTATTTTTAAATGTGTACCGCCCTGTATGTTGAAAATGATACACATGATGATTAAAAGATCCACAACTTGATTTGCCTGGGATTTTGTAGATGGAGAGGTATTTTATGTAAGATAATTATTAATAAAAACTATAACAAACTGGTTTTATAATGTTAATTTATTTTTTCTATTTTATTCAAACATGCCGAGAGACTGAAGTTTTTTCCAAAATTTATTGGGTTTATTAAGGGTGTCGGGAAAGGATTGGAGAAAGCTTTAATTGAACCAAGATGAAGTAAATTATCGTGGATATAAAAATTTAATGAATAAAGTTAAAGGATAAAATTACAATTCCTTTTTCTTCAAAAATTATCTTTTACAAGATAAAGATGTTAGAGAATTTATTTGATTTTATTACGTATCATATGATTATACTGTTTTAAGATCATTTTAAACAACCGAAGAAATTAAAAAAGGATAAAAATTTCTTTAAATGTCAGGTGTGAATAAGAAGTAGAGAGATCTAATTAGCTATGGTAGGTCTATTTTCTATTAAAACAACTAAAACAAAAAAGGAAAAAAAGAAGAAACAGCTTTTATTTTAAAAGTATATATAAATATTAGTATATATAATTTTTAGGGATTTTAACTTAGTAAGATACATGGACTTCTTAAAATTTATTTAATAATAACAAATTAATATAGATTATTGCTTTTGTTCACCAGCAGCCTCTTTTAATTAATATAAAGATTACTCTGTTAGCCTAATTTAATTTATGTTTACTATGATTTATAATAATAATTAGTTCACGGACTCATATATAGATAAAGGGTTTGTTGTACGCCAACTACTGTCTCCAAATTGAAGTGGTCTTTATATTTCATATATTAAAACTTGAATGTTGTAAAATAAGAAAGTAATTGCACATTAAAGAAATAGTCTAAGCTAATACATGGGAGAATGTACTGTGAAAAATGCTTATAAAAACATAACATGTAACACCCTTTTTGGTTCAAGCAAATAGGAATATTAGTGTTTTGCATATTTATATATAGGTGATGGTTGTATTTTGGACTTTTTTTTTCTTCTTTGGAACAGCTGGTTCCTTGGGCATCCCACCGGTTACATAGGTTATACAATTCTTCATAGCTGTTAGGCTTTAATGAATATTAGCTATCATTTTTACAGATCACCATCCCTTTAGGTTTATGGATAGAGTATTTCGGTTTACTGACCCACTTTGTTGATCTTGCATGACTGTTTTTATATGTCTCCGGTGTATTAACTGAGGGTCCCTAACTAAAAATAACGGGTATATCAGTCATAGAGCAGAACAAAAAGGATTAACTAAAAATGTAATGAAATGAAAATACACCAACTATAATATGAGATATTTTAGTACTACTGCACTTTTTAAATGTTAGAACGCACAGATGTACACGATTCTAATACTGTACATTTATCTGGAGGACCTGACGCGACCACAGGAGGAAATCTTAACCATGACCGGATTTCCTAGTACTATGGCTGAAGGAGGAAACACCCCAATGGATCATATTCCTATACCTAGGCCCAGAAAAGAATCCCCATCCAATCCGACCCGTGATAAACATACTAATGGAGAATACCAAGAGCACTCAGTTCGCTTTTCCGTCAGATAGTGATCGCTTTAGTTCGTGATTTACAATCCCGAAGAGAATTCCAGCAAGAGTGGAATTATATAGTCCGGTTGACGGTCGCGAGTATTACCCGAGTGGAGGATTAGAATCCACAGCAGGCGACGGATACCATTTATCTGTTTTTCATAACTCGAAAGTGAATTGATTAGAACAGAGGGTGAGGGTCAACCGTTAGGGAGTGGGGATTGAATAATCAACCCATAGATTAGAAGGCAATCAGCCATCTCGCTTACAGAAACAAAACTTTATCCAGAAATCTATCCACCTTGATCCTCAGAACTCCCCTCTAGTACACACCCAATTCCTGGAGTGAAGTGAATCAAACATTTCAATATAGTCATCTGAATACACCTCAGAATTAGAATCTAAGGATGAGAGCTTTCGCCTCAAACATCTTCGATAATCAATGCCCGGAAAATGAATAGGTATAAAAAGAGGCGAAGGATTTCTTGATTCGTTATTGTTATTTATGACAATTTAACGTGCGAAGGTAGATAGATTTAACAAGTAATTGTTGCTAAAACAGCTTATTAATAATGATAATTCGGAAACCAGAATTATGGACGGGATTATGATCTTTGGATGACGTTTTTTATTTGACAGACTCGATATAATTGATATCATTATTGATTTTCATTTAAATTATTTTCTCTTAAGAAGCTTGCAAAATACCATAGGGGCTCATTTTGTTATTGCTTCGCTAATAACAAATCAAAAAACCCACTCAATTTAGTACACATACTAGAATCTTAGTATAAAATTTAAGATATTATATGAATTAAGAGTCAAATAATTTAGTTTTTTTTGGTTGGTAGGTGAAAAACATGCATACATTGGCGATAGTCCAACCTACTTTACCCCTTGCTGCGCAGCTAAAGCTAAAGGAGCTAAGGTAAAGATAGCTTGTCTTTCGGTGGTGGCACGGAAGTGCTTTAATTAGGGCAAACCGATAAAATTATCTTGTATATGTACCTAAGTGGGAGGCTTCTAGGGGTGCTTCTGACTTTCTGAGCCAATCCCTTATCAAACCTGCTCGGTTCAGATTAGAAGCACTAAAAAATCTAAATCTAAATTTTTACTATAATAAAAATAGCGTTGTTATCTTCAACTAGATCCACGTCTCTCACCTTATACTATAAACATTTTGTTGTCTTTATAAATTATAATTACGCTTGTTTCAATATGAGCTCGCTGATCCTTAGCCTTGCTCGTAAGTTAGGGAAGAAGGCCATCCCCAGCTAGAAAATAAAAAATATCGACAAGCAACACTTACAAAGATAAATATAGTTATAACGGCTATAAGTTAATTTAACGGACAGGAATTTTCCGTACTGATATGTCAGGTTCAGAGGATGACAGCCGCGTTAATGGTTAATAAGCCCTTCTTGGCGAGAGGACCCCTGGTTAGGGGATATTGAATAAGAGCTTGTGTAGATGTTTCCTTACATAGTTTTTCACTTTGGTAGCACGTAGGCTACTCTTTGTATTTTTTCCATTTTATTCTTATATGCAGATGTACGCTTAGGCTATGTAAAAAAATATACATTCCAAATACGCAAAATGCAGCAGAGGATTCAGTAACACTGATAGGATGTAGACTTCTTTTTCACCTAATTAAGGGGTGGCAGGGAGTTTTGTACTATTATTTTTCCTATTCCGAAGAGGGTGGTGTGCATGTATGTTTCACCTACCCCAACCGAGGAACAGAATGTGAAACCCTTAATCCCTGAACCCTGTTCTCCTAGGATTGAAATATGGGTTAATAGGGGTGGCGTGGGCCTACGAATCCTCCTTTTTAGGCCTAGCTTACGATTAGTTACCTTGCTGTGCGCAAGCCTAGGAAGTAAGGGTGCAAAAGCGAAGGGATTGGGATGCTATATGTAAGAGATAACTGTGCCAAACCCTCAGAAAGAAATATTAAAAAGGAGCCCAGTATAATATGATTAGTCGTATTTTAGTTTTAAAAAAAAAAAGAAAATAAAGCCCAGTGTCCAAATGGGTTTGATCTTTAATCGACGCTTCTCCGATGGTATTGTCTAATGGCTTATAACAAGTAGAATAATCTCTAGATTTTTAAGTATAATTGCAATTTATTTTTCTCGGTATAAACTGTATATAATTAATAAAAATACTTATAAGCATCCTCTTATTGGTTTTAAGGATTATTGCATCTATTTCTCCTTTATTAATATTATTAGCACTAACCCTATTTATAGGTTTCTCTTTTTAATTCGTATAATATAGGGGGGCCGTATCAGATATTTTGATTTTGCTGATGTTAATAATTATAAGAAACCAGTAACTTAACCAAAGCCCATAATTGAAATAGTATTCCCTTGCACTTAATTGTAAACAAATAATATTCTAATTAATGCATTGCAAAGCCCAATGTTCCCTTACTATATGGCACGAATGAAATAGTTTATAAATGAGTAAAAACAAAACAATCATTTATTACTTATCAACAATTTAAATATAATGATATATAGGCCCTAAAGAAGGAAGGTGTAGGTTACCACACTAAATATAAATAAAAATCTAGAAACGCAAACACACTAATGTTAATGTTTGGTACTAAGTAATAATGTTGAGATGCTAATAGTACCTGGGGCAACAAAGTCACATGTCTTCAGTAGGAAATAGTATTATAATCTTTCTTAGTATATTATGATGTTTTATTGCTTAGTAGATAATTTTACTTAGCGATTGATAGGGGCCATAATAATTACGAATAAACAAAGATACAGATTAAAGCCAATAAATATTTATATAAGTTATTTTTTTAGCAAGCAAGTATGTAAAATAATCATTCTCTTTTCTGTTCTCTGCCTTGAAAGAATAGATACTTATGTTTAGCCTTTGCTCTGCTGTTAAACTCAATTAAATATCTACTTATCTTCCAAACAAGCGACTAAAAGCAAGTATTTAAGATCAGGTTTGGTCCCTAGGTCTTTAATCAGTAAGACTTATCTTTAGGTTATACAATTTACTTTTCTTCTGGTATTTAAGGACTTCCTTGTTGTAATCTATAATTCCTTAAAATTGCCTTAAAACTAACACTTTTAATAAACAAGGCTCAGCTAATAGTAAATTTACGCAATCGGCTTTCACAGTAGCTCGCTTCTGTTTCTGTTTTATTTAAAGCCCCTTCCCCTGCGCCGAATCTGCATAATAGGGGTGCGGGCTGTTTGGCATGTTTCTATACCTTCAACAGAATAGCCCTGTTATATACATAATAGCTTTGGGCGTCTTTTCTTTGCACGTTTTTAGAAAAAGAATAGGGATACAGCGCTGATACGAACAAAAATATGGATGCATGTATTATTTTTCCACCAACCAACACAATTCATAACCTAAATTCTCTTCTTTTTATAACCGCTGCCGGGTGTGAGAAATAGTAAAGTAGCTTCGTGGATTTTACGACTCGCGGGTTCCTGCTTCTAGCCTGTGATTATTTATATGAAGGCACTCGCTTGTTTTATTTATGAAATGCTACCAATTAAATAAAGGAGTACCGTTAATAATTATTTATAATAAATAGCAAATTAGTCCAATTGTGAGAACGTTTGTCTACACACAAGATGTTAAGGCTTCCAAATCCTAACTTTCTAATTTTTTAAAATATTCCAAAAGATTAGGACTTGTTTAATTTTATTGTGAATTTTATCCTCTTGATCTGAATGTAGGTTATTTTCTTATACAGTACGGGTGGGTGGTCAGCCTTCTGTTTGCTGGGCATACGTTTCAGCTAACTCTTATCCTCTTGATAAACCGTTCGCATAAAACTGTAAATTAATAAGCAAAAACAACAGAAAAAAAATAAGATAACTTGGCTTCTAGGGAGCTTTTTATCCATATCTTGAACCCAAGTTATAGATATAGGATTGTAGGTTCGGTACCTAAGGGTAATTAATACTTCGATCGGTGAAATACATAACCTGTTAAGGAATCTGGGTGTTGAATAAGTAAGTAACATAATATGGCCTCCACCAAGTATCTAAAAATATATATAGAGTATAAGATGCCCTTAACTAATGTAAATTCATTCTTGATAAAGGAATCTCATCAGCGTTCGAATTCGCTGAGGAATATAGCTGCCTATTCCTTGATGCTGCATCAGCGTTACCTGAACCTGTTTCCAAGGATAGGAATTTAATGGCGTTATCAGTGAGTCTTGCTATCATACCCTTGTAGGGCAGCTTCGATTAGTTATTTCTTGCTTGTGGCGCAAGCTAGGAATAGATGCAAGCAAGGGATTAGGATTAGAAGTAAGTAAAAGGAAAAAAATAATAGAGGGAGGGGACTCCAAACAAGCAGGGATTAAGTTAATAACAGATTATATAAGAAGCTTATAAGGAAGGCCCCTTTTAAATGTACGGATTAAATGAGAATTGGACAGAAGTGGTTTCAAGAGTGGGAAGTTTGAATTTTATTGGTTGTTTAAACCACAATCCTATCGAATCGGGGATTATGCTCTTGAAAGGTTGTTATATGGGCGAGTTGCATTTGTAGTAACCTAGCTACAGCTTATTCTAGCCCCCTCTTAGGCATTGCTGACCGGCTGCGTTGTAGCAGTAACAAAGCATATACAAAGGTGTTAGTTTAATTGGTAAAAATAGGAACTTACACCTCAAAT
>JACYFI010000838.1:0-14377 GCA_020975735.1 Ophiocordyceps xuefengensis
AATTAGAAACTGTTTTTACGTTACTGTTGTTACACTAGTCCCATACCAAAAGACCTACTCATCTATACTTACCTTATCTAAACTTTTAGTGTGTTTGCACCCTCCTATATCAAAACTGTTTAACTATAAATTTATTATAGAATAATCTCTAGGTAAGAAGACGTTGGGTTGAAAAAACCAAATTATATTAGTAGCCTAGACTATGAAATTTTGAAAATTTTGATATAGCACTAAGGTCTAAATTAGGATATAACAATGGCTAAAGGCATGACAAATAATACTGTTAAAATTTAAAGTAAAATTTAAAATAAAGGAGGGTAAGCCAAACTCTGGTGACATTAATCTTTTTCATGCAATAGGGTGATAAATAAACTATTAATCTGTAAGAATCCAGAACCACAGACCAACTAAATATTTTAGTAAGTAACCAAAATCTTCATTGAACAATGAGCATAAGATAACAAGGGTAAACTTAAGAATATTGTCCTGCCTTCATGTCACTTTTTGATATAATGTACGGGTCCATTAACGGTTAGCTAGAAAGTTAAAGATAATATAAACTTAACCTGGAATGTGTGTAGAATAACTGAATTTTTCTCACCTATTAGTTGCTATAAAAACACGTTTAACTACTTAAAGGCAATGTTTGACCATAATGCAGATTCTAATTATAAAATCTTACGTATAGAATCCTGGTAAAAAGGAAGCCACTAGATAAGATAGTAAATTACATATAACTTGTAATAAGTTAAGGGTAAGAATCACACTTAATACACCATATTCTTCCTTAGTCTTTGATTTATCAATACAGCCGTGTATTACAGCACTGCACCCAAAGGGATAACATCCTTTGTAGAAAGCGTGATTTTATTAAATTAGGTATAATTAGCAATATTATAGAAGATAAACCTATAGCATAACACATCATACCTAATTATGAGACATAGTCGAATTAGCAATTATTTTTTTTTTTTTTTGGTTCGAAAATAATCTTCAAGCAGAGCTTAAACCCAGTAGTTATTGCTCCAACAATAAACATAAAAGTTAATACAGTACTACTTATTTTCAGAATTGAAAGGAGATGAACGAATTAATAAATATACAGCGGCCGTGCACCATTGTGGCCAGCGTATTAAGGCCGGACAACTGGCGTGGGTCCTTCCATTCCGCCATGGCGTATCATATAAGTGGAGACTACCGTGAACTTTTTGCATAGCTCCGATAAATAAACATAATACCTGTATCGTTAATATACATTTTTCGTTAGTGTGAGGAGGTCATTGAGAATATTACTTATAATCTAAATACTACAAGTCAATGTTAAATGCCATACCTATTGTTAAAAAAACATTCCAATCTACTTGTAAAAAATCCGCTAAAGAACTTTGATTAGCTGCACATTCTAGTAAATCAAAAACTAACTAAAAGGTATGAACAAACCCCCCACAACCTTCTCACCCTACAAACTCAACAGAATATATTTCCATTACTAAGATAATTATCATAAAAGTAAACAGCCTAAAGTAGCTAAAGAATCTTTGATTATGTTTTTAAAATCACCATTTTCTACAGTGATTATTGGGTGTTGGAATATCTAACAATGGTTTATTTATCTAAAAGACTTATACCATATTCATACCAAGATTTATCTTTTTTACTACATCTCGAATTATACATCAGACCGTAAAGAATCATCACGATTAACTTAAATTTGTGGATTTTACATCCAATCAAGATAATCATATAAAGTTTTTTTACCAAATAGGGTTTTTTTAAAAAATTGACTTTTATATCTGGTAATACAGCAGAAGTCGAATATTGTGTAAATCTAAATTGGCTAGATTTACCCTCCCGTATTTGGCGATATTTCCTAGAACCTAAATATTCAACATTTTTCTCCATAATCTAAGATCTCTACTATGTTGAGATATCTAAATCTCGAATGTACTCGATTAGCCTCAATTTACTTTTGGTGATGGCTTCGAACATCAAGTTTCCCTTGCAGCTATTACAAATCCTTGAAATTCCATCTGGTTCTAGATACATAATCAGAATTTATTACCAGGGTCTTCTACAGGAGTTATACCCTGCAACTCTGGATTTTAACGTGTCAGATAAACCAAAATTCATTGATGCTTTTATATTTAACCTATTTGATTTAAACCTTCGACAGTAAGATGGCTATTTTATTATGTTACAATTTTACCCGCTGTTTTATTAACAAAATTAAATCCGTCTGCTTTTGAGTTCAATAACGGAATATTTTTTCTAAATAAATAAAAGTTTAGTTTAAATCTTCACATTGCCTCTATTGATAGTTAACTATCTTTTCCGGTTTTAAGAGCCAGATGTAATAGAAACCGATCACTACCTAAGTAATTGTCTGTAATAGATATAATAGTTAAGGATTCTTTTTGTAAGTAGACCTATAATTGAAATTCACTGGGAACAGTCAACCTAATTTACATGTTTTATTTCTATCTATCTATTATACTAAATGAAACCCTCAACACGTCTATTAAACACAGAGCCAACTCTAGGGTTACAACTGTAGAATTATAGGTAGTATATTTTTTGAATCGAATGTTTGAGATTGGACTCTTACACTAGACCTTCAACCTTGCTTTGCGATTGAAACCAGAGTTTAGTCTCCGCGGGTATTCTTTTCGAAAACCCCCTATTAGGAGTACAGCTTAAATCTAATAATTCTGGCTTAAATCCATCAACTGTCGTCCTGACTCTCTTTGGCCTCTTTTACAGCAATATACTGTTTAGTATTTGTGTTGACTTAGATCCGCGATTGTCCATTTCGTTTCCCCCTCATTCTTAAGGCTTGTTACGCGTACCTTGAGTATGTTCCTTCAGGCCACTAGATATGGGTTTTTTAATTATAGCTTTTGGTACGCTTAAGCTTAGGATATCCCCGGAGTTTGACAGTTTATCCCCCATAGACACCTTTTCCCCTGAGGTGTCCCTCGAGGATCATGGCCATTATTCCCTTAGAATAGATTAATGAGCCTAAGAACTTCATTAATAATACAGGTATTAATCATCAGATACTGTTAAACTATCAAATTTGGAAAATTTCCATACCATTTTAAATGATTCAACTATGTAATCATCTAAATAAGTATATAGATACTATCTGATTTATTTATTTAATCCTACTTCAAAAAAATCCAAATAATTAGCCTAATAATTGTGTGATTGAAAATTATACATAACAACTTAAAAACGACTACCTGACACCACCAACCTTTACTACCAAAAAAGCCCGAAACCATAACACCCTAGTAATGGTAAGCACAAATTATACTTAATAATTATTTACTCAATTCAAATAGCAATACTTACCTCTTAGTACTATAAAAAGCAACTAGAATTGCCTAAGCCAATAGCAGATTTCTTGCTCCGTGAGCAATTACTAGTAATGTAATGGCATACGTTTGTCCTTTTAATATCGTGAAGGTTTAATAGAACTTACCAATATTTAGAATGTTATAGATATAGCATTAGTTCAATAAGCAAATAAGGCATTATTATTATGTTTTTCTATAACTTCGAATCCCTTAAGATCCCTTATTAAAAAAAGTACTAAGGTTAAAAGCCATTTTTTTATTCTTATATATATCAAATATTCTTATGTTATACGCTAATACTAGATATATTTTTTTAGCATTACTGACTTAGGAGCAGTGTGAGATTTGAACTACAATCCTTATGTCCGAGCATCATGTCTCTTACCCTTTAAATAATACCCCTTTTTTAGTAGAGCTTGCCAGGGCTTGGTCTGTAACTTCTGACCCTAAACTACCCCCCCCCCGGGCCGGATTCAAGGAATAATGAATATACTGACCCAAGCGCAGAAAAAATTATAAAAATTGCAGTTATAATAAAGTTAAGCAGTTTAGTAGCTCATGAACAAATTTGTTGTATATTTCAGATCTCCTAATAAACTATAGGCAAGAACGTGAATAATTCCACATATTTATTGAACACTGACCCCAATAAAAACTCCTTCTTCTTTAATAAAACTGAAAACTTGATTTTCATCTACTCAGGATATGCTCCACATTTCTATACCCAATGAAAGGGCAAACAAAAGAATGTATTACAATTCCTCCGATGATTAAACAAATCTATATGTGTAAACTCAGTACTATAACTTCGTTACACTTCTAACGATTCTTAATCCTCCTTGTTACTAAAATCATGTTCTTGATACTTATAATAGAATCAAATTCTTATAATTCTTTATTTAGAAACTATAAAATAGAATACTGCGTAACTTCAAATTCCAATTGGTGACCCTTCCTGCTAAACATGCTATTTAGGGTCATCTAATTTCATCCATTAAATAATAATAACTACAACATGAAAAGGCCTATAAGTTTATATAACTGCTAAGGTGTTATACGTTCAAATTAACTCATTAAAGTCTATAATTCATGTAGTTTTCCTACAAAATGACTATATTATAACCCTTTAATAAGGTTTTTCACGTGTAGTCCTCTGGGACATTTTTTATATTTCCTGGCTGGATTTCCGCATTGTACATTCATTTAGATTTTCACTATTAAAAGACGTTAAGGTTAAGAGTTCTCCAGCATATAGTGAAATTTTATTCATATTTATTGTAAGCTAAGTTTTGAACCTGAGAAACTTATATTTCTCTTTAAGATTTCCCCCGAGTTTTTTATATCTTATAAAGTACACCACTATTCTAAAATTTTACAGCTTTCTATGCTGAAACAAAACTACTTATCAATTTAACATCCTTCAGATGACCTTTTTCAATATGTAATCGATTACCTCTTACTGCTCTCATTTTTTAACTTAAGTTTCTTCAGAATGAAATTCTACCTAAAGCTTTTTGTCTCATTAACTCAATAGCTATTCTTATGAGTCTTTTCCAAATAGGTTATCTTTTATTCTTTTTAACTTTTCTTAGACTTATTAATTTTTATGTTTCTTTGAGGCAGTTACGACCGAATAAAGCTGATTTTTCCTTGTACATATATTCCTTTTTAAAGACTTCATTCTTTCGGTTTTAGTTGTTCGTGAGTGTTATGTATCAAGGAAACTTCCAGCTACTTTTGTAGGTTATATTTTGGCAGGATTTAATTAGAAAGCAATGATTTTCTCTGAAAAGCAAATCAGAAAATTTCAACAGTTCTAATATTGTAACAGAAAAGAATTTTGTAACCCCGATATTTATTAATGGTCCTTGAAAATTATTAAAAACTAATCCTCCTAGTTTTTAAAATAACTAAGATTAAAATATTTTTGAAATCTTTTAAGATAGGTCGTTTTAAGGACTGACCTCACATAAATATCATTTTGTGTAGATTTATTAGTTAACAATATATCCCTGATTTATTTTTATCTCCTTTTTTAAAATATCCCCTTTCCTGCGTCAAAGCATCTAGATACACTCTTACGGCGCTGGTAATTGTTATTAACAAGGTTATTAACTGAGCGAAGACCTAAAGAATCGAAAAACAACGAGAATCTTACATGTGTCGACGCCAACATTCTACAACACTTTTGGAATAGGGCACTTTTCTAACATGGTTTAAATACTTTGGTTGTGAATCAGGTGGCATCCTCGAAGTTTTTTTATAAAGAGAAATAGAGTATTCATTCACACTTGAAAAGATTAGACAACTAAATAATCCATGATGATTATCATGTGACTCAACTAAAACCTTACATTCCTTGTGGAGTAGCGAGCTATCTTTGGAAATTAAAACTAAGCGCGCTAGGCGCGTCTCCAAGTATATATATTATATAAATAATATTTTCATAGTTTGGTAAAAACATATAGATTTCTATTTAAAATAGAATTGTTTTTTAGTATAAAACAATACCTTACCCTCCTCCTATACACAATTAGTCACTGCGTTATAAAACAGTTGTTACTTATAGCCAAACAAAATTAAGCACGTATAAGTAAATAATAATGACAATTCCTTAAACGAATAACGCCGTTGCTCTGAGAAGCAAAACCTAATATTGATGTAAGAGGAATAATATTGGGTTTTTTAAATACTTGGGGGTTTCTAGCTCACCTATTATTTAAACACTCCAAATACTATCTATTCCTACTCCTGCTTCCCTCAATACACCCACTGTTTGCCAAACCCTGCGCACTCTATTATTTTTTTGAGATTTGTTAAATAACGGAAATCGCCTCTTTAATTTATTAAATCCTTCTCCCTAACATGAGGTCTCTATACTACTTTTCGCCCCCTAAAAAGTCTTAATTTTTTTTTATTTATGAACCGCCGATGTTACCGAGTAATGCAGGCCTCAGCCTATAAATTGGAGTTATACAATATTTACCTCTTGAGCGTGAAAATAATGGTGGCCTTGTAGGCATGCTTATTTGTTTGTTTGTGGAATGAAAAGCTTTAGTTTAACCTTATTCCTATAAGATATTTAGAAAAAAATCATTGGATTGATAACAATAACATAAAAGTTATGTCACTATCTATTTTTTAATGCATTTTACCTAACTTTCAAATAGCAATCCTCATTAATAATACCTATAAAACAAAGTTCTATTATAGAAACCAATATATCCATTTTATATAGCCACTAAACCAAAAGATCAAATTACCAGATATCTAAATCTTATAAAAGATTACTAAAGCCAAAAAATCAAGAATTCTACACCAACTTGAGTGTATTTTGACCCTAAAATACCATGAAATCCCACTCGAATATAGAGTATTTCCTCTTGGTTAGGGGTTAGTGTGCGTGTTTATATAAAATTAAGAGCCTAAAAAATATATTGGTTAATATTGACCAATCAAAAAAATAAAAAGTCAACGTACTCATTTAACCATTAAATAAGGAAAATTTGTACCAATAGGGTACCCCATGCTTACCATTTTCTTATAAATAAAATAAAAATAATCAGGATTTGTAATTGTTATACAGGATATTAACAAAAGTAAGGATGTGATAATAGCATTTTATTATATTAAAAACTTAATTTTTGTGCTGACGGTCGGTCCAGGCAAGAATATGTTTTATTCCGAAAAGCCGAGCTAACATTACCTTCTTAATTTAGTACAGCACCTTTTAAACTTAAATTTCTAAATACAAAGTATTAATTTTAGTGTCGGTATGCTGCAAAACATTCTTTTACTATTCTTAAATAGTACACAGCACAGTATAACACTAGTTAATATAGCGATTAAGTATAAGAAATATTAAACCTTACTATTAAGGCTGCACTTACACCTTGTTTTTACCAAGGAATCTAATTAAAGGAGTACACCTAAAATGAAAAAATGTAATACGCTAACTTAAAGCTAAACAGATAATATAAAATTAAGCCTTTTAATTGATTTACTATTGCTAGGAATTTACGTTTTTATCCATAACTTCTTCATGTTCTTTATTTTGACTAGTATAGCAATAATAAAAGAAAACCTATTGCTACTATATGAAAAATGAGTTTTAAATACAATTTGAATATGTGTAATAAAAATATAATGCTTGAGTGACTCAAATCTAAGATATGACCTAAAGCTAATTATATAAACTACTGACTTTTGTACTAAAGCAATATCTTTTTATGATTCAATGAGTTAAAACCCTACTACGGTGTCCCTATGTTATTAAGGAGAAGTAAAGAACTTCATTTAATCAAATATGAAAGTTCAACTCATTTCATTCATGAGACTCTGACCCCCTAGTATAATAAACTAATTGCACAATAAATAAATATGAAATTTTGCTATTAAAGCTACAACTTTGTACCTAATAGTAGGATAAGATCATAACCGTCCATATGATGTTTCGGTTTAAAATTCATCGTACCAAATCAAGAAAGAATAACAACTTTAACTAATAATCATATTACTCTAAAAGTTAGTTTATTTAGATAACTCTCCCTTTATCATTCCTGTTTTTTTGACGAATCTGATCGCGAAACTTGGTAGTAAAAATGATTTTTGGTTTGATACATTTTTGCTTTCTTTTAGCTCAATCTGTCAAAATTCCTTAGATTTAACACCCCAAAGACAGGGGTATCTTATTGAAAAAAGGGCTAAAAAGTCTTTTCTAATTAATTTTTGAATGATTGACGTCTAATCCCTCGTATAATTTTATACGAATAAGTTTGACCTATCAAAAGGAAGATCCTACCTTACACTTTTCAATAGTAATCATCTCTAATATGTTGAGTTACTACAAAAAGTAAACTAGCACGGCTTCCTGTTTTATGTAATTTTAGATTCCTAAGGTAACGTTAAATTTTAAAAACAACCATCCACCGACTTTAAGAACCAGGCTAACCCATGAGGGTCTAGATTGTGGAAACTAAAGTGGTAATAATCGGTCTTCTACAAGCAAACAGTATCAGGCAAAGCCTCTAAGAGTAAGGATTTAAATCGCTTTATTTTTAAAGAGCACTATATTAAGAATATTTTGCAAACTGTGCACTTGCTTAAATGTACCCCACTCGTTGCATCATAACGACTACTTTGTTAAATAATAAATAATCAGCAAATATTCTCGAGTTTTAGAGGAATTTATCAAAATGAGGTATTTACTTTTATGTTTTTATAATTTGATACTAAAGAAACCTTGTAAATCACAACAACCATTTATCGTTTCTTTACCTATTGCTTCCTTGCTCCAAATAGGCTTTAAATAAGTTTAAGAAAATACATCTAGGTTCCTTAGCATGAAAGATAGAATTGAGAAATAACATCGTAATAGTCAACCTACTAGGATTATTTTGGGATTTCGCAAATTAAAACCAAGTAAACGCATCCTTCTGCATCAGAGAAATCTGATTAAATCAGGGGCTAAAGCGTAGTTTTCGTATTGTCAATGTTAGATCCACAGTAGAATAAGTTGTATTCCAAGTAATTCGGTTAGAAAGGGGATTTAATTAATAACTTCCTTTCGAAGCCCAGAGAGTATATCTTAAAGCCGGTAAAATTTATACCACATCACACATTTATCGTTGCTCTTTAAATAATACTCTTGGTCGAAATGATTACCTGCTTAAGATTCGCGATCGCCCCATTTCGTTTTTAGACTCACTTCTGCGTCTTACTTTACCTATACCTGAAAGAATTATTCAGACCCAACCAATATTTTCATATATGCCTTAGTACCAGAAACTTGGGGGTTCTCCCCCGGAATTTGATAATTACTCCCACGTTTTGGTTGATACAGGATTTTTCCCAAGTCCTTTTTTGGGAAGACAAAAATGGAAATTGTGTGGCTGCACTTTACTTAAATAAAAATCCTAAGTAAAATTAACAAACAGAGATATTTATATGATAGTAAGTTATATCATAACAGTGATGTATGCTTATATCACTTTTATACTGTTATAATATATAATTTCTAGACTAGTCACTTCCTGAATTGGCGGTAAATAAACCGTGTCCCTAATAAAATAACTGGAAAGTAAACCTATTACCGAATACTCCCACCTTTCCGAACCTTTACGTGATGGTTTCTCCATCATACGACTTACGCACAGATTATTGGCCCTTTAGATTTTTATTTTTATCGTTGTGAGTGTTTTATACTATGGATGTTTCATGGGGCACTCTCTACCGTAATGGTATTGCTTTACAGTCTTTCGAGCCATAATTTTATCTACTTAGTTAGCGTTTTAGATTAAGCGGGTCTTCATCATACGAACGGATGCATTCCCACTCTTGTAGTTCGAGTCAGCTAATAGAATACCAAGTAATACTCTTCCAAATATGCCCTTTGATATACTTGCGGCCAATTGATTTTAAATTATTATATTCAATCCACTTTTTATATTAAAGACGCAGTTTTATTCCCAGACCTAGTTTTACGGACACCCATCCTTATACATTGCCCCTTAAAGACTTTTTACCCATTAAGTTGCAAATATTTAGCTTTGAGTTCGGCTTTAGAATTTGGGCTGTAGAAGTCTTGCACAAAGATTCTTTACAAGTATATAGGTTACTTTTGCTGATTAGGCTTTAAATTATCTCGAAGCATAGTAATTTGTATTTACCCTTATAGGACTGAGTTGTATAGTAGATATTATGAGCATCTTAGATTCTTGCAATTCGATAATTTTTGGGATTATGGGTCTAACCCTTTTTTTAAGAAACTATTGCTTCTCAAATTTTTTTGGACCTTGTCTTATCGGGGGCTAGCAGTCTCATATTTTTTTTACTTTCCTGCTTCAAAACATTTCTTTTATTTTTGACAAGTCTCCTGATGACTTCTTGTTTGACTCAACGGATAGGAATTCAGCGTGTTCTGTGTTTAGCGTTGAGTTATTTTGGTTTTTAGCTTCCGAACAGCCCCCTACCCCTAATCGTCCTTCAAGAACGACCTTAATCTTTGACAATAAGATTTACCACCTAGTCTTTCTTTTGGATCCTCAAACGTTAAAGTCAGTCATTGCATAACTAATGTTTCCCATCTTTCTTAAATTTAGTGGTCGATACTAGCCTTAGACGGTTAGCGTAGAAACTTTATGAATTTAATTTCTCCCTCAGAGTTTTGGCTCTTTCCTTTTTTACGCGTACACCCGATATTAGAACTTGGAGTTCAATAGTAGCTTTGATTTTCCCACGTAGAAATCTCTTTTAAGTCACGATAAAAACGGTCGAGTTATACCGAGAAAGAATTTGCTAATATCGGGCTTATTATGAACCTTGAGGTGTTCCTGCCCTACGGGAGTGGAAGAGTAAGGTTATGATTGCCAGTAACACCGCTTTCAAACGCATTATACGGATTAAATTTAAAAATCTTGGGTTTTAATTTTTCGTTCACACATCCATCAGTTCTTGGTATATCTATTACGTCCAAACACATTAAGTATGCCTCCGTCTATAAGTCATTGGCCGTAACGAATTTTGTCTTACCTTTTAATGCGTGTGCAGCTTTCTGTTGGTCTAACCCATGACAGCTTCTTGAAAAGGTTGCGTTCATAAATTAGCTTCTAATATCATTCTTATACATTCCTGTACTTAGTTTGCCTCATAGGAGAGGCTATAGTCAATGGTCGTCTACCTCCGTTGAGCTTACTGGTATAATAATATTCTCTTCCCGGGGGTTGGGAATTGCGAAGTAACATCTTTCAGCTATTGATAGATTATGTCACTATACTCTTCTGAACATCCTTCCAACGTAGTAAGGTATTAACCGGAGTATGTTTTGCCTGGCTTTACCTTTTGAATTTTTTGAAACTGCGGTAGATATAATTCCTTATCATATAATAATCTTATAATTTTTTTCCAACAAATAACTTTGTTCTTTCTAAAAGTTCATAAAAATCTTCTGTAGTACCAAAACCGTAATTGAACTTATGGAACTTTCCCAGCGTAGTGGTGTTGGCTACGAACGCTAATCCTGGAGTCCTACCCATAAATTGGTACTATGACTCTCTATTAACCATGGTCTCTTTTGGACCTGTAGGTAATCCGTAGTTCAAATTTATTTTTCATTAATCCGTCCTTAGATCCCCACTCTTTAACCGTATATGTACTTATTTGCTACCCCTGGTTGCGTGATCCATTGTACGATTCTTCTAGTCACAAATCATACACAATCACATATCCTATTCGTGACTAGATAATGACCCTCTTTTGTAAGATACCTGGGTTAATAGGGTTCAGCAGTTTAGCTTACCTCGATAACGGGCTCGCTGATGGGTCACTAGACTATCAGACAATTTCAACCTTCCCCCTACCTTTTTGACGAGATCTAATTGAAATCGTCGGCTTTCCCCTCATCTAAACTCTGTTGCGGGAGTAGTATGGGATAGTAATCTAGTCGTTTTAGACTCTAATAAATAGTTAGCCACCAACGGCGCCACTATAAAGGCAAGGAACTTGATCACCCTTAATAAAAAGTATATAAACCCCCCTGTAGTTGATTAACTCTCGAAATCTTATATAGTACTTATTAATATATATCCATAACTTTGCAATCCATAAGCAATAAATATTATAGAAACTAAACATTAGTAGGACTTCAAAATATTAGAATCTGTTATTACAAATTGAATATATTAAAGGGTTATTCTTATTTTGTAGATGTTGTCCCATTTTACTTTACTGTTTTGCTATATAAAACAAATTTGTAAATAACAAGATGTTTTATAAGAGGAATGGAAATCAGATATTCAAACCTTCGCTAGGGGAAAAATAGTTTAACAAGATTAATATTATATACTTAAATTTAAAATAAATAAATATTGAAAATTTTTGTATGTTGTAACTATAATAACGCCCGGATACTAACACCTTATAGTTAAAATCAGTTAAAGAAGGGATAGTCATTAAGAATACAATAAATGCTAAATAATTATAGGCTAATTCTATTAGATTAAAATAGATTTATCACGTCTTAGTTAACGGCGTTAGAAAGCAAAGGAGATGAAGATAGTATTATTTATCATAGTCAAAAAATATTCACCCCTTAAAGTTGGAAACCTGAATAAATAATTCATGATAAGTTCAAACACTAGAAATTGAGGATGCGCCTAAAAGGACGAACACATTTCATTAGAAGTACAGGCTATATCTTAATTTCATCTTAAGATCATTAAATGGAAAATACTATTATTTATTTGTATGGTATTCGAATCTGAATGCGCTATGTGTGAAGGTAAGGTTCTGTAAATGCGTCTCTACAAAAAATATTTCTATAATCACCTAAATATCAAGGTTGAGAGCCCTGAGAAGAGAATCGAACTCTTATTACAACGTATAATTAGCGTTTTACCTTCTAAACTAACCCAAGCTTGGAAAAAGTAGGGCTGTTTTCTTAGATCAGTCATACCTTAAAAAATATATCTTTTATTCTGCCGGCTTCGCTAGAGACAAATATATAATATAGGTAAATGAAATACACGAGGTTAGCATATTTTTCATCTTTATATGCAAGCGTAGCTTCTGCTTGCAAACAAAAATGGCTGTATCCTTTCATATTCAATTTTAATTTTTTATATTAATGCTTGCATTATTATTCTTTGTTAAAACAGATAAAGGCCTAGCCCCCAGAACCACATATAATAAGTTGAATAAATAACTTAAGCAGTTTATCTCCTTGTGAATGTTATCCACGAACTATTTTTTCAATATCTTGGGTTCTTATGATATCTTACCAAAAAGCGACCTTTACTCTGATCACCCAACTCCTTTGGTGGTGAAGGGGACACTGAAAACCAGCGAACCTGTATCATTAGTCTGATATAGGTAAAAACTTTTAGCTTTTTAAGGGATAAAAAGGGAAATATTTTTAGGTTAAAGCCTTTATTAAAGAAGGTTTTTAGGCTAGGGCAAGCCTAGCAAAATGCTAAAGCTCGGAATATTAAATTCAACCTCATGTGTGGTTTTTAAACCATCACAGGAGGGGGAACGCAGAAAAAAAAATGCTACTGCTGCTTCGCCGTCAGGCAGCTAGGCCAGCCAGCCAGTAAGCAAGCAAAGAACATGATTGTTTTTTTCTACTCTAGTATGGATAACTAAATGTGGCATGTATGTTACACTAACCAAAAACCTTAATTATTATTTTACGTTATTGGGATTTTATGTTTTAAATACATCAATAGTAGTTAATTATAAACCTCCAATAAAAAGAAAGCATTAATTTGTAAGCACATTTAGGACTCGTTGGCATAATGACAAACATCTTTAAACATTTTCACCTTTACAATAGGTGTCTGCTTTACTAATCCCTATATAAAACAACCTTTTTCATAACCATAGATACCCCTGTGTTTTTTTAATAATAATTAAAACAAGACGCAATCCAGTAGACTTAATTTGGATTTATAAATCTATAATTTAAATTTACTAATTTGATTATTTTTTAATATTTTTATATAAAAAGTAACAAAAGGTTCAAAACCTGGGATCGAACCAGGAGCAACTACACCACAAAGTAGTTGCTTACCGTTAGTACCAATTACCTTATAATAAGAAACTTACATTTATTCCACACACCTAGAATTCTGATTTAGTATATTTAATTTTTACTAAAAATAATAAAATAAAGGATATTATACCTTTTATTCTTAATAATTTTTTGGTGCCTGTGTTCACCACAAGAGATCAAGGGGGTTGGGCTTAGCTAGCTACGCCTCTAAGGAAGCATAGAAAAATGTAAGCAGCTACTGTGGAAACCAGCCAGCAAGAAAATGTTAGGGCGCAAGCTCTTAATAACATGATCTTTTATTCTACAATATATTAAAGCTAGAGTGTCAACATTCTTATCTCTCGCCTGATTTTAGGGTATCGTTTTAATTATCTATTCTTTATGTACTAAACTGTTACAAAGCCTGTTGTTAATAAATCGTTAGTTTTCTTGCTCAGCGTGTGCCTCCGCATTAGAGTGAAGGAACTTT
>JACYFI010000839.1:0-13513 GCA_020975735.1 Ophiocordyceps xuefengensis
GAAGGGATATATTTATCTTAGTACTTAAACAATGATTTTCTTCTTATAATACGCTTGCATTAACAAAATTTATAGATCTAAAAGGATTGTTTCATTAACAACAACTGATACTAAATCTAAGTCATAGATTATGAATATGAACTTACCTAAGTAGATGTTTTATTCCTTACTACTTAATCCTAAGAGGTTTTACTAATTTAATAATAAGTTGAATATTTTTGTGATAAATTAACAATAAAAACACAAAAAATCTAAAGGTAAAAGAGTTTTATCCTTACTGATATTATGAGATAAAAAACCATCTCCTATTGTAAAAATATAAAAATATGTTAGATAGATCCCTTTTTGTATAAAAATATGAGGATTAAATTTGGGATGGAAAAAAGATCTGTAAAAAAAACTTCGGAGTTGCGGCTGCTATGCAGCAAAAAAAAAAACTAAAGATGATTGCCTTAAAATAGGCATGAATTAAAGTAAAAGAACTTCGGTTTCACATGCAGGCCTTATAATTAATTTATAGCTTGGGTTATACAAAGGCTGGCCTATTATAAGGTAGTTTGAAAAGGAATGGCCGTAAAAAAAGTGTAAATTTTATAATTATCACTTGCTATGATGCATGATCTCTCGTGATTGCGCAAGCTACTGCTCATATAAAAAAAATAGGACGTAGGTGGAAAATTATATTAGACCTTTTAATTTCTCTTAAAGATCTTAAATATGTAGTAATGTAGTAAGTGAATCTATATTAGTTTTTGGAAAAATATGCAGGAAAACCAAAGTAATTTGCTATACATGGGATCTTCATGAGGACTACACGACGAAGCCCCATTATTTAGGGGTGAAGACAATAAGTCTGTTTTAGTAGGTAACTACTAGTTTTACTTCGGCAAGATTCCTAATTAAATAACACCATAAGTTTTTCGTTTTACCTGCTAGTTTAGCCCTATTAATTTTCTCCGCCTTATAGAAATGGAGGAGGAGGGACCGTTTAACGTTTCTTTATCCTCCCTCCTTCAGTGATACAAGAATAGCGAGGACACAAGTGTAGACCTTCTATTTTGCTTTACATCTTGTAGGTGTAAGTAAGTTTAGTTAGGACGCAATAAACTTTCCTAACTACTATAGCTAATATGAGACCACCGGTCTAAAGACTTACAAAATTAGCTTTATTTGGGAATGAGGCTGCTGAGTTATTTACGCCTATTTTAATTGTATTACAATTACCTGCTTTAGGCCATGGTAAAATACTGCCAGCTCGTAAATATTTAGCAATTGACTGCAAGAGATATATGTATTTATTTATATCCTTTATCGAGCAGGATGTTTTAATAAATTTAAATTTATGTAAAAATCTTCGGGAGACTCTCGGGCCACAAATTTTATATGTTTAGAGTCTTATTAAATATTAGAGAGTGATTATTATTTACTCTTTGTTTTCTATGATAGGTAATAAATCTTGATTATAAATTTGCTTCATACTTACCAAGGTTTAATTGAAGGGGATGGGTACCTTAATACGTACCGTAAAACAGACGGATCACGTAAAGGTCAATTTATATTATCTTCATGTAAATAGTATTTGAATTTTAAAGGGCTACCTTTAGCTTTACATTGTACAACTCTAAATTAGGCCCAATGGATCTATATTTCCCGAAAAAAGGGATTATGCCATTATTATTTGATTAAACCAAATCTGTAAGGTGTATTCTGTAACTCTTGTTTATAATTGGGTTTACATTAAGAACTCCCTTAAAATGTTACTAGCTTTTATCATAGATTTAATTGATGATTAGATCAACAACTTGAGTTAAATATATAAAAAAAAAAAGTAAAAGATAAAGGTATCTAATTCTAAAGTTATTAGGAGGGTTTATAAGATGGGACGAGGGCATTTTTAGTTAAAACTATTGGCTAGTAAAAATATCTAAAAGATAGGTTGTAAATTGTGATTTTCTCAAAGACAAAAACGACCCATAATTAAATGAAGATAATCTGAAATATTTGAGTTTTAATCGCGGGATTTTTTATTTATCCACCCATAAAAATAATTCTTAGAATGAAAAACCCAAACCTGAATCCAGAGTTAGAATAATAATTAAAATAGTAACTTCAATATTTAATTTGAATTAATTGAAAAATTAACCCTTATTTTTCGTTGTTAAACATTAAATTATAAGATTGATAGAAAAGTGTTGTTCATATTTTTGACTTACAAAAGGCATAGCACCTGAAAAATCTTTAAAAATTTGTAGTAGAAATAAACATCTCAGATGAATAAAATAGACGAATTTAATTGAGGATCATTTACAGAATCTTTTATAAGTTTTATAAAAAAAATATCTAACGTCTAACATATTGGGTACAGTTATTGAGTATCTACTTTTAAACTCTTTTAGTTTAAAGGTTTATTAACATGAGACTGGTCTAGTAGGATCAAAAATTGATTTTGGGGTAATTACAATGATATTAAACCAGATAGGAAAAATTCATACTTCCCATTCTTTAGATAGTAGCTGGGGGGTGTGTATTTGTTCACATCTTTTCGTCTAAATATTTAAAATTCGTAAAAAATACATAATAAAGTCGCTCTTTCAATGTTTTGTGTTTTGTTTCTCAGCAAGCACACCCCCACCTACAAAGTAAAAGAAAAACATTGCTGAGAGTTATTGCGAACCATGAAATGACATGTCCATTGGTCTAGGCATTAGCAGTAGCTAAAGCCTTCAAAATCTAGGTTCCCAAGATAATATAATTTTGTGAAAAATGGTTATTTATTTTTTTTATTAACTCGTATCGTTTAATAGGTACCTATCTTTTACATAATTAGCTTTATTTTGTTTGTTCAACGGGTCTTATAGTTTTCTCTGAACCGAAAGCGCGTAAAAGGACTGCAGTCAGCTATCTTTTTTGTGGGTGCGGGAAGCGTGCCTTGCAAGAAAACAATATAGCTAAGCTATCCTATAAAAATATTTATACTTTTTTATTTTAAAGGGGTTAGTTTCCTTTTTTTTATTTTATATTGGTAACTACATATGATTGCCTATCGTCCAGATGAAGAAAACTTCTAAAAAATTTCGGACAGGGTAGTGTTAATAATAGCAGTGTTGAATATTCAACATCTAAAACTTTAATTTGCCTGACTCCTGTTTTCAAAGTACTAACTAAGTATGGGTTAGCTGGAACTGTAGGATTAGGTATAAAAAGCAAGTTCAAACTAAAAGCGTTAAAAATATACTCGTTTAACATCCCCCGCAGCATAATTAAGGTTTAATGCTGGCAGCAGAGGACTCAAGCGGGAGGAGATTTACGAGTTACCAGCGTTAGATACTACAATAGCTTTATAGGCAAAAAAAGATAATTCCTTTCCTATTCTTGATTATTGTGTTTCTGATAAACCCCAATGACTATGATGGAAAAAATGGGACCTGAGATTGTGCCTTTTTCAATTCAAACTTCAGGCCAGTTATAATACAAGTGATGATTTATAGAAGCACTAATTAACTGAATAGATATTTTGTGATATTATTATTTAAGATTTGAGCTATATTAATTTATGTTTAGCAAATAAATGGATTCTGAAAAATGTTGAAACGTTAACATATATTAAAAATATTATTTGGTGAATTTGCTGTTTCATTCTGATATAGCTTAACGCCTATTACTATACTATGTAAATCGCAAATAATTTTTTTTATGTGATTAGGTGTTAATTTTTTTATTCTAGCAGTATATCAGGTTTTATATAGTAGGGAATTTTTACTACATAATATTGATATTGGTAGTGAGAATTGGATATTAGATCTATATCTAAAATATTTTAAATTTATACTAAAATAGGCAGGCTGCAGTTTTCACTCGTCACTGCAGCTTTAAAATCAATCTTAAAAATCCGCAAGAATTACATTGGAAGAATTAGGAAGGAGTCCTATTTACTATAAGTTGATTACGGATAAAATAGGGAAAAAAAGTCAAGGTTTAGGCAAGCTACTAAATTTATAAGGGCCCAGATTTAAAATATATAAGACCTAATTAAAAAGATATTGAGGGCTGCGGGCTATTTTTTTGTGTGGGTAAGGAGCGTGCGTTACAAGAAAAAAATGCTAAAGCTCTAATTATACCTTACATTTAGTTAATATTTAATGAAACTCACGTTGTAACTCTTAAAAAGAAAAAGTCAGGACAAATGTTAGCAACCACTGGTGTATAACGTCAACAATTGATTCGTTTAAGACCTCGGTTATTTAAGGATAGCCAGAGACTTGGCTTACCGGGTGTGTGGTGAAATGCTGCCCAATGTACCAGTCGAATACTTGTTTATTAAATCATGAGCCCTTTTGCTATTGTAAGGCATCTAACACCATGCATAAAAAAAAGTTAATTAAGGTTTGGAATTCTTCGGTATCCCGAGGTTTTATTTAACTATAACAGTTTCGGTATAATTAGTACAAAATTATCACTAGCTCTAGTAAACCCTATATTTGCGTTACAATAGGTATGGTTAGGCTATGGGTGTCTATAGGAATTATTAGGATATAACGTTTTCGAAGTCCACCCATGTATACCTGTTGGGACTGGGACGTGGATAAAACTACAGGTGTTCACGTAAAATTTGCTAAAGTGCTTGGGAAATTCATGGTAATAAATAGGTTTCCACTCTGTGTACGTTAGAACCAATCTATTTATTTTCAGGAAAATCAGCAAGTAAACTTGCAATTCTAAAAATAGCTAGAGACACTAACTAATAAAATACTAATGATAAAATACTAATTTAACCTTGAAATTTCGATCATTTAATTCTAAATATAGAGCCAAATCCTTACAGATGAGGGATTGGGGTTATTCCTAGTCAAGATTAATAGGAAGGTAAGGTCGAGATTGGGTGTAAAGATTCAGGATTTTGTTTCAACACCTTGAAATACAATTAGCACATATATATTAGAAAAGAAATTAGGGTTATGCGTCGTCAGATAAAAAATTGAGAAAAAAGGATAAACTATATTTGTAAGAATAAACAATGGTTTGTTTATTAAATATATCTTTATTAAATGGTAAATTTTGTAACTGATCTAATATAATCAAAGCTGGATTCGCTTAATTACAGTAAAATTTATTTTGAATATTAGCGAATTTTCTACCACCTTTTAAAGAAAGTTATCCTTGAGGCAAATTTTTGAATTAGCGGTTTTAGTCAAGCTCTTGTTTGTTTCTATATAAATATTGTTAAAAGCCCCAAGAGATGAAATAAGGGGGGATAGCGTTCAGAATTAGGGTGTCTATCAAAAAACAAAAGGGATAATTACCTATAGACTTTATACATTGACCATTTAAAAAGGAGTGAGAAATCTAACTCATAGATTAGCTCAGGTACACGGTCTTTAAAGCTTCCGCATTTTTACAACAAAGTTCGTTAATAAGTCACTTCCGATTAAAAGTATAATGTTTTTGGTTTTGAACATATGTAATTGTTATTAAAAGTTAGAAAAGTATATAGATGTGTAAGAGACAGGTATAGCATTTACAAAGTAAGGGTATAGAATAAAAAATTTATAAGTTATTGCACTAAAGGGTTCTACAAGACAAAGTAACGCAAGCAAATTAATACAGATATAAAAAAAAAAAATTAGATAACTTTTTCTTTTGATGCTCTGCTCGCTGTGTTCCTGAATATTTATTTTTTACTCTTTTTATTTTAGGGCAGTAAATACCATGACCAGCACGCGTTCGCACAAATAAATAAGAAGTAGCGCCAGGCGTGTATCTGCCACTCCGATTTCCTTCTGTTGCACAGCAATTAAAAAGCTGCAGCTCCGCTTCTTTAGTTATATTTTCCAAAATCAGAGGGTGTAAAGCTTATTTGAAGGATCGGGGAACATAAGCAGCGATTTAGCCTTAGTTAGGGGGACTCCTTTATTTTTTTTATAGGGCCAAATCTCTTGGCTGGCCTAAAAAAAACTATACAGGGCACTGCAACCTACAAATGACTAAACATCGATAAAACAACACAGAAAAATATAGCAGCTAAGCTTAATATATAGCTTTCTTATACACTTAATAGGGGGTTTCTAGCAGATCCCTTGCTTTTCCCCTAGCGCCTTTATCCTGAGGTTATGCATAATAAATATTTTTTAGGTCTAGGTTCAGGGATAGCTGGCTAAAACGTAGCAGGGTAGATGTTTCACCTTTAGGTACAGAAGATAAATAGGGAATTCAGGTTAACATCAGGAAAAAGAAGCATATTTACATAGAGCCAATGGTTTTCAAAACATAACTATGAAATATTTTAGGTATGGGTCTTTGTGTTTCTGAAAAGCTACCCTGATATGTTTAGTAAGCTATCTAAATTTTATCACTTATGAACTTCCTTTGGGACCTAGGCTTATCTTACAGTCCCGGCAACATTAACACTTATTGCAGTTCCCCTTCAGGGATAAAAATTTTTTGCTTGGTCAGCTACGCTGGTACGGTGGGATCTATTAAAATGAACACCTTCCAATGTATTTTTCATAGGTTTCGTCTTTAATTTTACAATCCGAGGGTTAAAATCCAACTAGCTCTCCCTTAACGATTACTATATGCTGAAAATTCTAACAATTGCTTTCCTCTAAGTTATCTTAAACGAGTAAAAAGTGACAATATGTAAACTTTTGGAGAATCAGCAGGGAAACCAAACAGATGAATTTCTTAGTAGGATCCTTTTTAGATGAACACACGTACATCCCATTACAAAATAATTTATATTTACGTAGTAATGAAGATATAAGTCACATGAATATAATATAAATTAATTATTAACAAGTTACAGAAAAATTGAGGTACCAAGTTAACTCTGATCTGACACAAAAGAGGAAGCTTTGCGCCTAAATCCAGTTTTAAACCTATAATATTATAGTAATTTTGGAAAAGATAGAGCTTATATTTAAAACAAAAGAACAAAGATTAATCCAGGGTGTATATTGTCCAAATTAATAAATTATAAATTAAACCACGTATTATATGGAAGCTCATTACCATTTTAAGCTAATAGACTGAAAGAACAATCTAATACTTCCTTTTTAAAATAGTCAGACAAACTCTAATAAGCTATATATAAACGCCTTTACTAAATACGATAAAGATATTCTCCATTTCCTTTGATATTACAAATGTAGATATTAAAAACCGGCCAACCCTAATCAGCAAAATTTCTATATAACAAATGAAGTATCCTTACTAATAATGATACTTGAACAAGGTTATTCGCTCGTGGGTTGATGCTACTCATAAACAGAAGAAACTTAAATACTGTTATCCTCTTTAGGCTAAAAAAATAAGTACACTCTTTATATAAAACTAAAAGGGCTAAATAGTAGCACGTTTTAAACAGGAGAGAATGAATCCTTCTTTCACTCTCGGTATTAACAAACCATTCTTTAGAGAGTCAAGAAGCAAGAATGATAGACGCTAGTTCCTGCATATCCCAGTATCAGATATAATTCCCTTATAACAGAGTTATTAGTATTATTTCCATCTTTACATTAACTTCTATCCTAAACATTGAAATTAGATCTAATCACGCTACTTTATGTAGATGATGATTAAGGAAAAATAATTATTTTAAGGGGAAATGGTATTGAGCTATTAATCCGCGAAATAATATTGAAGGATTCACCTAATATTAAAAGACTGAAATTTAAATAATTGTAAAAAAATTGATAGATAACATAACAAAAATAGCCTTTATAAAAAAGGCGATATTCCGTTTACGATGGGATATAAACTGTTAGGATAAGTACGATGGGAAATACAGCAGACTTAAAGATACACTTAATTAAATCAACATACATAAAGCAAAAGTGCATTAAAGTAAAGAAATATACGAAATTACTTTTTTTCGTACGAAGAATTTAGATTAATTTGATTATTTTCAGTTCGTAAAGTGGTGAAGTTTTGTGTTAGCTACATTGCTTCACAGATTATAGCATTCACATACGTTTGAATTTTTGAGGCATTTAAGTTACTAACCATATGTTTGTTGATGATCAAGAACAGATAAGAAATTCTAGCTTAGTTGTTAATAATTGGCAGTTTTAAGATTTATGAGATAAACAATAAACATGAACAAATAAATTAAAAATGTTTGAGTAGGCTAATGGACGTTGAACGGTCAGTATTCAATGTAAACCATTACCGCAAACGTCCTTACAATACAGAACTAGTTAGTAGAAAATATCTAACCCTTAAAATTCTAATTATCAATATGCTGGGTTGAGATTTGTTAACAGGTAGTAAGGTGGAACTAGTTAAGATTACTGAAAGAGGCTGGATGTTATTTTGAGTTTGTACAATAAAAGGAGTAGATTATTGAATAATAAAAATATTGATATTATATCCCCTCTTTTACTTTCCAAAATAAAATCTGTCAACTGCATATTTTAAAAACACTGTTTAACTAACTTTCAGAGTAAAAATCTTATCCACAAGAGATACTAAATTTAAAGACAACTATGCTATTAAAAGGTATTTTTAAGGCACCTACCTACTTTAAACTTGATTAAGTCGGGTTTATTAGATCGTAGGTTGTTTTCTCGTATCTTCGTAGATCGGGAAGCAATTCTTTTGTCAAATAGGCAAATTACACGTCTTATTGTAAATGATTTATTAAACGTATTTTGAAGTATCAATATAAAGTTCGTAACCCCTTATGGAAACTCCTAGTTTTATAAATTACACAAGAAAGGAGGCATAGCTAATATAGTGGCGACATTGACTAAACTATCCTTTGTTATAGGCGAAAAAGTTCAGTCTTTAGAAAATTCAAAAAAAATTCTTTGTAAGATGTTCGTGGGACATGTCAACCGTGAAAATTCCATACGTTTTCGGGTAAAAATTATTATATATTTTGCTAACGGGTGAAGCCTATATGGTTTTCCTGTAATTGCGGAAAAGATAAGGGTAGTGATTAAAAATGTTACCTAACCCCTTATTTAAAGGAAATACCGTGGAAACCCCAAAGGTAACAAAATTCGCACTTATATATCGAGTAGGATCGTAGAGACTAAACGTGAACAATCGAAATTAATAAGTTAAAATCAATGTAGCAAGTTCATAGTCCGATTCACTGCGTAGAGCAGGTGTTGTAATGTAATATTTGACAACTTCATCCTGGACTACTACGTAGTTGCTCAATGGGCCTTGAGTGAATTTATCATTATTCTGCAATTGGCCTATATGGCTGGAACCTATATTTATGAGTTAATATTTTTATTATTTCTAATATATAATTAATGCCCACGTGATTTTTACAGATTAAGGGAATCCTTTATAATCTCCTATAATAGTGAAAAATAATAATTATACTATAATCTAAATAATAAAAAACTTAGATATTCAAGTATACAATCAGGCGAAACCTATAAAGGATTCCTTCACAGACTAAATACGTTCAATCCATTAAGTTCGCCTTTTCTTTATTATTTTCTGCTTTTTTTTAGTGTGTAAATAAATCTAAACAATTACATACGACCAGCGAAAGCTGGAGCATCACACACAAGAAAAATAAAAGCTCGCGCCTAACCACGCGCACAAAGGTATTTTAATACTAATAATAAGGATAACATACTAGTACTAATTTATATTCTGATTAGCCGGAATAATAGATGGAAAAAGGATATTTTTGATTAAGGAAACCTTCTCCTAAACAAATTAAGTTATAAGCTATTCAGAAATAAGGATTTGATAAAAGAGATATAAAGAATTTTACACGTATTCGAAAACACTTTTACATATAGGGTAAAATAATTCGAATCATAAAAATAAATTTTTTTCCCGTCCAGATATATTTAATGAAAAAAAAATAATGTATTTATTGTAGTATAAATTATATGCTTTAATTAGAATTAAGGTGTCATAGTTAGACAAGCTTGTTGTATTATATCAACAATAGATTTCCATTAAACTATTATCCATATTCAATTATGATTCTTTATTTGTCAAGGATTAATTGATAGCAAAAATGGTTCTCTTATAGTTCTTAATTTATTTCGTTATATGAATTGGAAATGTAATCTACACGTAACAAATAAATTTAGCATCTAAATTATCCTGTAATGATTTTAATACCCAATTGTAAAACGCTCTATATGACGACAGAAATAGTAAAATCTCACAATATTATAACTTTTTAAATTTCAATCAGTTTTAAACAGCCAGACATTTTGTATTGAGTATTTTAAGCTAAATAGATTTATACTCTGATTAATAATTATTTTATAGGTTAGTTTAATAAAAAATAATTTTTATCCTATCCGTAGATTTGTAAAAATTCCAAATTTTGGATACTATTGAATGATAAAATTTATTCTAGAATTTTTGTTTAAATGAATCTTAAATACGAAATTCTTTTGAATAAAGTTTTCTTTTGTTCAAAAAATTTTGCGTTTTTTCAATTCGAGTGCTCTAAATGAGAGATAGTTTTTCCAAACAAAGTGGGATTTGCCCATTATCTTATATATCGTAGTATTATAATTTGTATCGAAGGCTGTGCTATTTTTTTTTTTTTAAAGAGATGCTACGCTCATGTTTTATCTTGCTTCGCTTGCAAACTTGCCCACTTAATTAATATAGGATTTACCACATTATCTTACAGGTTATAAATTTTGCTGCTTTATAATTGTTCTGTAAGCGCAAGCCTTGCCTGGACCCCTCTGGTCAGCATAAGAAAAAAATGTAGAAACAATGAATTTTACGGGCTTCACGTCCGGACGTCCGCTAGACAAAGGCATTTAAGATTTCTAATAATTATATGTTGCTGGCCGATTTGTCATTCCTCGCGAAGCACCCTTCAGTCAGCACCCCTTCGCATTCTAACGCAGGGATCAGGTATAGGAAATTTACAAAAATAATCCTTGTAATGTTTGTTATATAGGTATATTTTTATACTTAAAAGTAGTATAGTAGGTGATGTTTATTATTATTATATCTATATAAATTTTGTTTTTGGACTATCGCCTTTGATTAAATTTATCCTATTAACTAATTAAACCTCATGACTTTGATAAAACATAAAGGTACTCATAGAGAAATCTCATAAATTAATTATTATTCCTTTAAATATGG
The DNA here is from genome assembly GCA_020975735.1 of Ophiocordyceps xuefengensis. Taxonomy (NCBI): domain Eukaryota; kingdom Fungi; phylum Ascomycota; class Sordariomycetes; order Hypocreales; family Ophiocordycipitaceae; genus Ophiocordyceps; species Ophiocordyceps xuefengensis. The sequence goes on from JACYFI010000839.1 coordinate 11,095, forward strand.
TATTATTGGCATGTTATTTCATTATTATTTACAAATAATGGTATTCTTGTTTTTACCTAATGATTATTTAATTCACTTTAAGTTGAGTATTGATATTGAGTATAAAAAGGTTATGAAATATTCGAACGTTATATAAAAAGGGGGTTTATTCAATAGATAACCCCTAAAAAACCTAAACAATCTAAGGATACCTATTTTTGACCACAAGAATCTTAAAGGAGATATAAAAAAAAAAAAGGCCTGTCAGAGAGAACAAAAAAATTACGAAAATTACAACTAGTGGATAAAATTTCAAATACTAATGATTTAACAATATTTGATTGTTCTAGGACCTCACGGCCACCGAAATTTCACTTTAGCCTAAGTAGAAATGAAAAACACAATATAATATAGAAAATAGAAAGTTGTATTTTAAAAGATCAATAGATAAGGTAAGTTTGAAATTCAAGCTTACCAGAATCAGGAAAAAAAATTTAAAACAAAGCATAAAATAATTAAAAAAAGGTAAAGAAAATGTTTTCCTGGATGAAGCTAAATATTTTGGAAAGAATTATATAGAAGTAATAAAAACTCTTTAATTTAAATCTTAATCATAAAAGATTAACTTTAAAAAAAACAAGGCCATTTAATCCTCTAAAAAAAAGTTAAAGTTTATCCTTATCCTGAGATTGGTAGGAAACGCGTTATGGATAGAAAAATAAGGGGGGTGGCTGACCCTTTCGCTGCTATGTCAGCAATAAAATTTTTTTTTTTATAAGCAAGCTACCACGACTTTAATGTACCCTCTAATCTTAAAAAGTTTTATGGGTAAATCTATTAAGGAACGGTTCAGGTTTAACGCGGCGGAGCTAATCTTGTGAGGATAAAACGTGGATACTTTATTCAAGACAAATTGGTTCTAGATCGGTGGGTATTCTCACTCAGCTATGCTAGGCTACTTATTGTTTAAAGGTATTTCTACGGAGAGAATAGGAAAGATAGTTGAAAAAAGGGGGTACCGGACATGTAAAAGGGTTGCCTGAAAAGGTGGGTCCATATATTCCCTGGGGTTAAAAAGATAAGTTTTGCTATTATTTTTATTCTTCAGGATGATACCTTACGTATATTCTTTCTCCTTTAAAGGTAATACATAATCCATTAAGATTTATATTCCAATAGAGGATGGATTGAGAATGTCTTTTGTTGCTGTAAGGTTAAATTCTAAATTACTTGTTATGTAAAACTGATATTTATGATAATTCAGTTTTAATAAACTAACTTACTTCCCTGGCTCGGTCGTGAGGTTGGTAAATGATACATACCATGGCTATGAATAAAAGTAGATATAAATCTTAGAAACAAGTTATAATATAAAACGGGAAATAATAAATTAAAAATTTCATTCAAATACGTATGAAATAGCAAAAAAAGTCATAAAAACCAAGATATCATTTTTACAGGTCGTCGGTTATCCCTCTTACATTGAAAACATCCCAGGAGAGGTATACGAAAAATTTGAGAGAAATTAACGAGAAGCCTGGCAGCCAAATAAATCCCTCTAAGCCCACACTTTAGGGGGTCTTATATGTTTCACCTACAGTGTGGATAGCGCCAACCTTTCAAAAAGATTAATTTTGATACAATATATAATTTAAAACGGTACTTAAATATACTTTGCATTTCCACTACGTTTTCAGTATGGGACCTATTGCAGATGTTGCAAGGGTGATATTTCTGAATTCCTAAATGCTGAAACGGTCCTAAATTATTTGAAATCTTAATCTTTAGGCCAAGAACACAATTGGGCACTTTTATTTTATAGTGTTAAGTCTACATTTTTCCTTTTCAAACACTTTTAGGTCCCACCAGATAGCGCTCTTTTCATAGTGATATAAATTTTTAACGAACACTATAATGCTACATAGACCTATTAAAACATTTAGGCAGCATAAATAGACAATTTGCAAGGAAAACCTACAATAAATATGGCCACAAGCGCTCTATTTTTTTAAGTAGGATCCTCGAGGACATACCGTGTTGTAAACTAAAATTTAAAGAAATAAGGTCCTAATAACATAAGTGATATGTTAATCTCTTGTTATCTTTTATTCACCTATATTAATCCATTAAGCTTATAAAATATTTAATATTGACTTCTTAGTGGAAGTGGCTCAAAAGGGTGGATAGCTTGCCACGAAAATATATTCTTTCAACAATATTCCGCTGGCTTGCACCATATTACTACAAACCTAAATAACACTGTTGACTCCGGGACAGATCAAAAATGATGACGTTGTTTTTGAAGCTTTATTTTTCTATTGACCCCTTGTTAAAGGCATAGCTTAAGAAAATATGCAAAAAAAAGCAGTTAAATAAATAAAATTTAAATTTAACTTGTAAACTTTAAACCCAAATTTACTTGTTTACGTACAATTGGACT
>JACYFI010000840.1:0-12465 GCA_020975735.1 Ophiocordyceps xuefengensis
ATCTACACAATTTTTTACATTTCTTAAGACTATTTCGTATTTTTAGCTCTTCACAAATGATAAAAATTCGAAGATACACCACTTGGGATTACATTTAATGCCTCAAAACTAAGTATAAAATAAGGCTCAAGCTGATATTAATTAGATAAGATAGTATTTTATAAATATTTCTGATAATATATATTATGTAAATTACTTAAGAATCTAAGTATGTAAGAACTTTCATCTTACAAATAAAGGATTAAGGAGGAATTGAACCTCATACAATGATTTGCAATCAAAGGTGTTAAATCCCTTTACAACATACATCTTCTTATATTTAGAGTAAATATTATAATAAAATTATCTATTTTAGTTAGTACTAGGACCAAGAAATAAAAACAAGAGACAGTATTACTATTAAGATCTATCTATGTTTATAGAATAAAGGTTTTCATTATTTTGAGTATAAGTCTTAGAGTATTTGTCTATTTAGTTGGGCTAAAACAGGATCTAACACTAAGAAGTACGAAAATTATAACTGTACTTTGATTTGCGCTGCGCAAGTTCTAATAAATGGACTTTGCAAATGTCTACTCCTAATTGCATTAATATCAAGAGTTTATAACAAATCATAAACATATTTTGCTTATAGGTCTGAAAATTGTAAACCCTTTAGTTATCCTAAATCACGTTAGGTAGTACTAAAATTTAATAATAATGAACTAAACATAAGCTATAAACCTATAAGTTATTAGGATAGATCCTTAATAACTAGCAGAATAAAGGCGTCAATAAATATCATTTCTGGGCACATAGCAGACAGTGGTTTTTGCATGGGAATACCACTTAATATATTAATCACCTATCTCCTAACACATTTGGCCATTAACAATACCAAAACATACTTTAAAATCTAAAAAAAAGGAGAATATAAGTATTAAATGCTTTAAAAAGGTAGTACGGAGCGAAAGGTTTCGTATCAGTATGACCACAGGGTACCCCTAAAGGATTCACTACGTCCAGCCGAATTCGTGCACCAGCTCATTAAATGCATTAGTACCTAATGCGCTAATACAAAAGGGTAATTACAAAAGTTGGTAGAGCTGAAGAATCGGTTTAAGTGTTGCCGTATTATTTTTACAGAGAAGCCTCCCTTCGATGACAATATAATGGTATAAATGTTTGAATTTATCCATTTATGATCTATTCCAGATTATATTCTAGACTATGCTTAAATTTTTAAGCGCGTCTTGGTGGTGACAACCGCTTCACCCTGCTCTCGCAAGCAACATACTCTCAAAATTATTAGAGGTTATCGTGTTAGAGCTTATTTTGGTACATCTTCACTTATTATAAAGTCGTGAACGTCTCTTAGGATTTAACTTTTACTGATTGCTTGGCAATAAACGTACCCCAATTTAGTTCCGCTACATATAATTTAATTTAAGGGAGGGTATCTTATTAATTGTTTCTTTTTGTAATTTTCCCCTTTTTGCCTCTAAAAAATTAAATATGTAATTTTTTAGGAGGCCCGTATTTACAAGGTTAGGATAATTTTAATTTTGTTATAACGGATCTATTTTGTAGATCTTTAAATGTTGATTTAGGTTTATTGAAAGTTACTTTAACCCTATTAAGGATGGGAAACCATAAAAGACAAAGAAATATATAACAGTTTTGTATACCAGATTTCAACTAAACTATAAATTGACTGGTAGTATTGGAGCTTGTATCTATTTTTCTATTAGTATTAAATACTATTTTAATGCTTCAATAAATTACGATATGCATTTTTGTTTTAATTGAAAAACAGCATCATTATCACACTTTTAGCAAAAATAACCTTCCCCGGAGCCCATGTAACCCTGATTATTAATTATTGGAAAGAAATGTAAACAATGTGTAATCATATAGCCACCTAATAAGGAAGGTTTAAAACACAATCTATTAAATTATTTAGCTTAGATGGTATTTGCAGTATAATGTTCTTAAGATATTACTTTTTTTTAATAATGCTTTGCTAATTAAATTGATTTACCTCTAGTTTTCGTTTAAAGAAGAATAATCCATTGAGAATTAGTATAGGGATAAGTAAATACTTCTGTTAAATTCAAGTTCTATTTTTAACTAGTTTACATGTCTGGGGCTTTTCCAGAACCCTTAGATATATTGTATACCTATTAAAAACCGAATAGAATATACTTCTAAAAGTAGAAATATCCATCTAAACGTAAAAGAAAAAGCGAAATTTTTATTGTTATATATCCTTAAGTTGTCCCTAGTATATTTGTAGTATAACCATTCACCTATTAATCCTACTTAAAAAGCTTAAAGACGAAAGGAAACGTTAAATAATAATCTTTTTTATCAAATGTTTTACTATTCTTTTTTAAAGCATTTTTATGGTAATCGCCTGTTGTCAGGCACTCTCATAATAAAATTTGTCTAACAAAATAGTGCAAATTAACTATAAACTTATTTTCGTTTGACTCCAACTACCAGGCTCTTTTTCCTATTCCAAGGTTATAGCACTTATTAAGTTAGGTTATAACCTGGGTCACCCTATAGGCTCATTTGGGACCGTAGGTAAAAACATACAAACTACTGTTATGTTAATAGCTGTATATATCTTTCTGGTTCGAATATTAACAATTTATCCAAAAGATTCATGAGAAAACAAGTTTCGACTGGTCAATTAAGGCAGGGTTCAGCTAACCTACTAGTGACCAGCTTGTCGCGATCTATGGCAGAAGCGACGATCGTGTGTATACTAAAATTAGTATATTTTATCCGTGTTTCATAGATAGCAATTGCTAAAGAAATTCATTAAGATTTGCCTTCAATGAGCAGGTCAGGTTCATCTTCTGCTTTTAAAGGTTTTATTTTTTTTCCATAAATACAAAAATTATACCTCACAGGCTATAACTAAATATTTATTTTTATTTAATTCCAACATTAATAGTCCGTTTATAATAATTTACTAAAACTTTTTAACGTTCTTTGTATATTTTTAGTTGAACAACTTAAAAGCCCTCTTCTGGCTTTCAACTATACTATGAAATTCACCATAAACTATATTTATTAAGTTGTTTTACAATTATTTGATTTTAAAGAATTCTTTTTCATATTTAAAATCCGTGTTCTGATATTTTACCATCTTTTCTATTTGGCTGATATCTCAAGACTCTATTGTTTTATAACCCAAAGCGGTTTTAGCCTCTTTTCAACTCCTATTGTTTTCCTACGTGGATCACCTAATCGTTAAAAGCTTTCATTTTGAATTCTAGTTACATCTGTATTTTATAACCAAAACTAGATCGCTATGCCTCGTTAAGAATATTATAATCAAGGTATAAAGATGATCTTTTAATAATAAGTGTTTTAAGTTGTAATAATTTTCTTATTTTTTCTTGATTTTAAACCTTTTCAGGAAATAACTTCTAAAACATGAATACAAAGTTAGTATACCATATTTTTAACTTGAAATTTATTCAGGGACTTTACTACCACTTAAAATTAAGGAATAAAGATTTTGTTAAACTGAGATTTTATTCTTCTGAAAGCAGGATCCTAGTTATTAATAACTGCAAGGTTTTTTATTAACGAATCATATAAATACCCACTAAGTCCTTTAGTTTTCCTTTAGCTATAATTTTTACGAACATGAATCTTCACCTAAAATTAACATAATAATACAGGTTATAATATTTTTAGATCTTAAAAAGTCTTTTTTTCTTGCATTAGGATTATATGAGGATGCAGAAATAAATACTTTCATTGCTTGAATGTTTATTATTTTGTATTTAAATATTATATCATATTTGGGCTTTTAAAGTAACCAAGAAACCTTGTACCATCAAAAGGTCATAAGGGATTTAGCTCCTATTATCAGGCTAAAGTTTCTGGAAGCTCTAGAATGATGCGGTTAATAGAACCTCCTCCATGCGCACGTAACTATAAAAAAGAATGTGGAAGCTTTATTACTGCTGGTAAATTAACGAGATAAGTCAACCGTTTGAAGTAACGTCACGCCTAATATGCTCAACACGCAAATTGAATGACTCAGCTATACCTAGGGTTTTATAATGCAATAGCAAAGTTGACACCTGTAATTATTTTTGGCTATACCTAGACAAAGCCCTAGTAGATGTACCATGAAATTTTCATAGAATAATTACTATTGGTGTTTGCGAGATGTCGATTATATGGCGTTAACTTAATTTTAAAGAAAGGATGACTTTTTAATAATCTCTAAGTTGTTAATTTTTAATTTAATAAATTTAATCAGATACTTATACATAAACACAACCTAGGATGACTTTATATGTGAATAATAGTAGACACACTAAGTCTTATTGACATTAATACCTCATGTGCGGGCTTAATGCCCGTACGGGGAGGCCCGACACTTGCGCTCTACGGATTGTTAATTGTAATATATCTTTTGTGGTGGTATTATAAGCTGTATAAAAAGTAAATTCTTTTTCTGCGAATCGCAAACTATAATATACTATGCAATATCAATAAATTATATACTTATTATAAAGGTATATATGCAAAATTTTGCCACAATTATTTCTTGCCATTTTAACAAACAGCCTAGTGGCAGCAGCCTACTAAACCTTGTGTCCACCTTGATAAGTACTTTAAATTTAAGTGTACCACAAAAATGATAACCAGTGTCGATGATAATAGCTTTAACACGCACCCGTCTAACTAAATATATCAGGCATTTCCAACCTTGTTGCTTCTTTTCAAAGTACATAAATTAATTACCATGACCTTTTTTTAGCACTCCGGCTTCAAGTTTTCCTAATTTATTTCATCATATCATTTATTCTTAGAATCTGAATTCATTTTGTCTTTGACTCCTTAGTACCTATTATCTTCTTCAGCTAAATAGGTACATTTAGATATTTTTTTTCTTTTTCTTACTCCTTACCTTTGGTCTTTTTACCATTCTTCATTAACAGTATCTGTAAATTTTCTGCTTTTTTTCATAAGTCTGTTTACCTTGTCTTTACATCTTCATTATCCGATGCTTTGCTGTAGCCAATCCAATCATCTAATCTGTTTTCCCTACAGATCCTTATCTGTGAATCTTGGTAGCGAACCAAAGCTTCTCAGTCATTCGTGTGTTGAGTTGAACTACCAGGAGGTTGAGCATAGGGATGCCGGGTGCGTGATGGGCTCAGGCTTGAGGGAATCGGGACAGGGGCGCAGATGTCCACAGCTTGAGGAGGGATTCGGCCTCAGGACCCCCCTTCCGATGAGTTTACGTTGCCGTCCGATCTATGGAATACTCTACTGCTGTTACAGCGTTCTGCTACCCTTCCTGGTCAGGCTATCTTTTCTAAAGGAAAGATTGAAATCTCCCTTCTATCTTTACAAGTTTGTCTTGCGATCTCCTCGAACCCGAACGTTCTACAGAATAAAAGTTTAGTCGGCTTAAATTTAGACAATTCGCTTCTTTTCCTTTATTATAGCCTCTTGGATTCGCCCGATCAACGTTATTATTAGTTAGGAATTGGGCGGTCCTCACCGCATAAAAAAGGTGTGGTCAGAGAAAGTTCTGATTAAGAACCCCTATTGGACTGAAGTTAATTACTAACAGTGTTTGTTATCCTATAATTCGTGAACCTACTAGCCGACCTCAGATTTTTTTTTGTTGAACCCTGTAGACCAACACTTCCCTTCCGTCACCTAGAATAAATCTATAAAATTTGATAGCTATTTAGACCTGATAAGACAGAAGATCTATAACGGTATTAACGAATCAAACAATGTCTGTGCAGAAAGTATGCATTAGATACGTAAAAACAATACTTAATAGAAGTTATATAAGAGGTAACGGTTACGCAACCCCTTTACTTAAATTTAGAAACTGTTTTACTTATTGTTGTTACCATACTCCCATATCATTTAGGACCTACTCATTCTATACTACCTATTTATTAATGAGCTTTTAGTTGTTTGAACCTCCATATCTAAAACTTGTATTAACTATAAATTTTTAATTATAGAAAAATTCAGTAGAATACGTTGTGCATAAAACCATAACTATTGTAGACTAAACTAGAACTAAAACATTTCAAATATGAGTATAGCACAAGGTATAATCAGGTATACAATAGCTAAAAACTGAAAAATAATCTGTGAATATTAGAGTAATAATTTAAATAAAGAGGCCGTACAGCTAATTCTGTGGTCTCTTCTAATATTCATTGCATGGGGTGAATTAAATAATACTATTACCTGTAAAGAATACAGACCCTAAACGCCATAAATATATCTTTAGTTAAGTAACAAAAATATAATTATAAAAGTTAGGAGCTAGGATAACTTAGAGGTAAACTTAAGATATGTCGGCCCTCATGGTGCATTTTTATAATAAATTCACGGGTCCCATTTTTAGGATTAGCAGGAAAAAGTTAAAATATAACTTTAATCTGAACTAATAAGTGTAGAAATAATCGCACCTATTACTGCCATATAAAATGATGACGTTTATATCTACTAAAAGCAATATTGACCATAGCAGATTTCTAATAATTTAAAACTTTATATATGAGAAATCCTGTCATAAAAGGGAAAGCCACAAGGACTGAAGACTAGGCAATCAATATAACTGTATAAGGTTTAAAGGTAAGAATCACATTAACTCCACCATATCTTTCTTAAGTTTGATTATCAAACTACAGCGGTGTATTAGAGCACCGCACCAAGGAATAACATCTTTGTAAGAAGCGTGATTATATTAAATGGAAATAATAGCAAATATTAGTAAGAAGAATAAGCTATAACCTATACGCATCAATACGAATTGAGCACACATTGAATAACAAATTATTTTTTGTTATATCTTGTTGAATATTCACAAGAGAGCTAATACCACGTAGCTTATTGCTCCCCTAATTCATAAACATAAAATTAATACGGTACCTTACGTTTTCAATTAAAAGGAAGATGAACGAATTAATAACTATACATCGGGGGCGAACCATTGTGGCAGCGTGTATTAACGCTGAACTGGAGTAGGGTCCCTTTCCATGCGCCATGGGTTATCTAAATTGGAGAACCATACTGGTGAACTGTTTAGCCAATAAGCTCCGGATTAAATAAACATAATACCTATATTATTATAACATTTTCGGTAGTGTAAGGAGCTTATTGAAGACATATTTTACATTATAATCTAAATACCTCAAAAGAAAATGAATGTTACAAGCATACTTTTTGTTAAAAAACATCTCCAAACCTCTTATTAGTAGAAAATGTGTCCGCTAAAGAAACTTTGATTAGCTCTAATTCTAGTTAAATCAGAAACTAAACTAAAAAGTATGAACAAAACCCCACACTCCTTCTCACCCCTAAACAACACATCAACAGGGTAATTATTTCCGTTACTCCAGTATAATCATATCATAAAGTTAAAAAGCTTAACATTAGCTAAAAGAACTTTCTGGATTATTGTTTTTAATCCAAAGTTATTTTCCTACAATTTATTTTATTCGGTGTTTGATACTACAAATGGTTATTTATTCTTAAAAACTTTACCTAATTCATACACAGATTTATCTTTGCTAATTAATTTATACCTTCCACCGTAAAGGATAGCACCGATTAATATTCAATTGTGGTTTTAATCAACAGGATAATTATAAAAGGTTTATACCATAAATAGGGGTTTTTTTAAAAAATGGAATAATATATTGAGTTAATATCAGCAAAAGTCAAACTATTGTTAAACTAATTGCAGATTTACCCCTCACGTATTTGTATTATCATTTCCTGCAATCCTAAATTATCTACCTATTTTCTCCATTACCTAATCTAAGTCAATCTTACGTATGTTTGCGACTATTCTAAATCTCAATTGTGTACTATAAGCCTAATTTACTGTTGGTTGATGGCTTAACCGAACATCAAAAAGTTTCCCTTGGACAAACAAATCCATTGAAATTCAATCTGGGTCTAAAAGTTACATTTTCGAATTTTATTACAGGTTTTTCAACAGCGGGAAGTTTACCTGGCAAACTCATGATTTTAACGTGCAGGATTAAACCTTAAATTCCATTGATGCCTTTTTAAATTTTACCTATTTGTTTTCAAATCCTTCCGATACTAGATGACTTTATTATTTACATTTTTCCGCCTTGTTTAACAATAATCAAATCCCGTCCTTTTGAGTTAATGAACGGATATTTTTTCCCTAAATAAAAAAATAAGGTTATTTTAAATCTTCACCTTGAAACTATTGTAAAGTTAACTAATCTCTCGTTTAGAGCCAATGTAGTAGAACGGGACACCAGCTACTGTATTGTTGTAATAGTATTATTTTAAGTTTTAAGATCTTTTGTAGTGTAGATCCTATTTGAATTTTCCAATTGAAACCGTCACCAATCTTACATCGTTTTATTTCTATTTCAGAATATAAATTGAAAACCCCCTCACCGTCTATTAATACCCAGATCATGACCTCTAGGGTTTAACAACTGTAGAATTATGGTAGAAACTATTCTTTAATCGAATTGGTGGATGGACTTGGACAAGGAGTTTAACCTTGTTCTGATTAATACCGAGTTAAAATCCCCCCTGTTTCTTCGAAAAACCTCCTAGAGGCTTTAACACCTTAAATCGAATAATTTCTGGCTAAATCGATCAACGCCGTCTACTCTTTCTCATTTTTATAGAAAATACTGTTTAGATGTTGACTCTAAGATCCGCGATTGTCCATTGTTTTCATCTCACAGTCTTAAGGGACTTGTTACCGTACCTGAGTAATTACTTCAGCCCATAATGTTTTCAATTATAGGCTTTGGTACCTTAACTTTAGGATATCCCCCCGGATTGACTAGTTTATCCCCCATTAGACACTCTTTTCCCCTTGAGGTGTCCTCGAGGAATCATGGCTCATATTCCTAATAGAATAAGATATGAACTAGAAGAACTTATTATAATACAGGTATTAACACAGATACTGTAAACTTCAAAATGAAAAATTTCCATAACCATATAAATGGTTTCACTATGAACTCAATCGAAATAAAAGTTATAGATACTTTGATTATTTATTTATATCCCTACTTTCAAAAAAAACCCAATAATAGCATAATATTGTTGTTGAAATTATCATAGACAACTAAAAACGACTACCTGACGACACCCAATTTTGCTACCAAAAAAGCCGGTAACTATACACGCCGTGTAGTGTAAACAATTAATACTTAAATACTTATTTTAATATCTAATAGATACCTTCCTCTAGTCTATAAAAGATCAACGTCAGAAATGCCTAGCCAATATGCAGATTCGCTCCGCGCGCAACTACTATAATTGTGGGCAATGGCATACTTTGTCCTATGAATACGTCAAGGTTAATAGAACATACCAAAATTTTAGGATGTTATAGATAATTACATTGTTCTATAGAATATAAGCATGTATTATTTATATTTTTTTTCTATTAAATACGAATCCTAACAGATTCTAGTTATTAAAAAACAGTACTAAGGTTAAAAACTATGTTTTTCTATTTTATTATATATGCACATTATACTTATGGTTATAAGCTAATACTATATATATTTATTTTTAGTCATTAATGGATAGGGGCATTGCTGGATTTAGACTTACGAATCCTTATGATACCGTAGATCATGTTTTACGTTCAAACTAAAACCCCTTTTTAAGTATGAGCTTGCACTAGGTGTTTGGGCTGGGGGTAGAACTTTGTACCCTAAACCCCCCCCCCGGCCCCGGGATTAAAAGGAAAAATAAATATACCTGACCCAAGGCCAGCAAAAAAATTACTAAGAATTAACATTATGATAAGTTAAGCATTTGTAGTCAATGAGCAAATTTTGTTTTACATTTACAGGTAATTCTTATACTTAAGGGCATAGACTGTGTATATCCACATATTTCTGTGAACAACTGCACCATAAAAATACTCTTGCTCTATTTAAAAATAGAAAAACCTGAAATTTGAATTTAGTCTACCAGATATGCACACATTTATGAACGCAATTGGAAGGACAAGCAAAAGAATTGTACCTGACTGTCTCCTGATGTTATAACCAATCTAATATGGTTAACTAGGTAACTATAACTCTGTATATCACTTTCTACATTTTCTTAATCCTCCTTTGTTTAGATCAGATTGTGGTACAAATGAATAAATTCTATAATCTTCATTAGAAAGTCGATAAAATCGAGGATACTGGGTAACTTAATTCATTGGTGAACTTTTTGGCTAAAAAAACTGTCATTTAGGGGATCATTTATTCATCCATTTAAAATATAAATAAATTTAAAAGATGGAAAGGCTATAGTATTTAATTTTCACTGCCCAGTTTGTCATTAGTTCAAATTACGACCTCCGATCAAATTCCTCTAAATTCATGTAGTTCCTACTAATTGGATATTGTTTATACTTAAAAGGTTTTCACGGTATGTCTTCTAAGGGAAATTTATATTTCCTGGCTGTCGTTCCGTTGTTACAATCCTTTAAGATTTTTCACTATAAGTACTAAGGCTTTTAGAAGCTTTCCAGCATATAGTGGCAAATTTTATTTATAGTTAATTTGTTAAGCTAAGATTTTGAACCTGAAATTATATTTCTCTTTTGAAGATGTCCCCTAGTTTTTTATGATCTAGTAATAGTCTTTCCATTATATCTAAAAATTTACCCTGCTCTTCTAGATGATAAAAAAACTACCTATTCAATTAAATCCTTCGATGAACACTTTTCATATCATGTAATATCGGCTTACCTCTACGCGACTCATTTTTAACCTTATTTCTTTGCAGAAGGCATTTGTACCTAAAGCTTGTTTTTCTCATTAACTGCAATAGCTGATCATATATCTGCAGTTTTTTTCCAAATAAAGGGGGTATATCTTTTACTCTGGTCTTAAACCTCATTAATTACTGTTAGGTTTCTTTACTTGAAGGCAGTAACGGACCGAATAAGCTGATTTTTCACTTTACATATATCCTTTAAAGACTACTAATCTTGCTTTCCAGTTTGTTGGGAGTGGTTTATATCAAAGGATAACTTCACCTACGTTTTAAGTATGGTTTATATTCAGGATTTAATTTTTATCAAGGTGACTGTTGTTCTCAGAAAAGCAAATCAGAAATTTTTCACAGGTATGTCTATAATATTGATACAGATAAAGATCTAGATACCATATTTAATTAATGCTCTCGAATATTTAAACTATCTCTAAGTTTTTTAAAATTGACTAAGATTAAAAATATTTTTTGCAAAATTCTATTTAGAATAAGGTTTTAGCTACCTGAATAGAAAAATATCCCATTTTGTTAATTCTGTTGTATAACATTTTATCCCTGATTTTATTTTCTATTCTCTTTTAAGATCTCCTTTTTAGCGTCAAAGCATCTAGAATACATCTTAACCGGGCTGGTGGTATTCTTATAACAGGTTATAACTGCGAAAGTACTATAAATGACCTATAAAACTAACTAAATTAACGATTGTGTCATCCAAATTCTAACAACTACTCTTTGAACAGGGCACTTGTTCTAAAAACATTGGTATTAAATACGTGTGTGAATGAGGGCTCGCATCCCCGAGTTTTTTTTTATTATAAGAATAGAGTAATTTCATCCTACATAAATAAGATTGTAAACACTAAATGAATACCCATGATTGTATCAATGTAATCAACCTAAACCTACCTTTGTGGAGTAGCGTCAATCTGGAAATATAAACACCTCAAGCCGCTAGGGGCGCGTCTAATATATAAATGTATTTAAATAAAATTTTTCCATAGTTTGGGGAAAAAACTATAAATGTCTAATTAAATAGAATTGTTTTCATTAAACATACCACCTTCCTCCGTAATCACATATCTAGGTTTATAAACAGTCTTACTTATAACCACAAACAAAATTAAGATACTATTAGATCAATAATAATGACATCAATTAAAGCAATAACGCGTTGCTTCTGAAGAACACAAACCCTAAATTGAGTAATACGAATAATTGGGATTTTTTAATGAAGGGCTTTTCTGAGCACACCTATTATTTAAACACCAAATACTACTCCATTCCTTACCTCCTGCTCCCTCTAATTACACCCCACTGTGCCACCCTGCACCTTTATTTTGAAGTTGTAACAGGAAATCCCTTTTTAATAAAATCTCCTAACAGTGAAAGTCTCTATACCCTACATTTAGCCCCCTAAAAAGTCCTTATTTTTAGTTATGAAGGCTGGACTGGTTGGTTAACAGAAGAACTGCATGCGTCGCCTATGAAATTGGAGTTTTAGCATATTTTTCTTTGAGCGTAGAAAATAATGTGGCCTTGTAGGCCAATGCCTTATTAGTTTGGTTGGAGAATATGGCATTTAGGTTTATTATTCTCGTAAATGTTTTCACAATCTTATTTGATTTATAAACAATAATTAAAACGATTGTCTACTAATCAGTTTTTAATGCGATTTTACGTAAC
>JACYFI010000841.1:0-14779 GCA_020975735.1 Ophiocordyceps xuefengensis
TGATAAATCGCAAAGTTATGGCTATAACTATAAGTACTATATATATAAAATTCGGAATTATCAACTTACAGGGGTTTTAAATATACTTTTATTGCGGTGGTGTAGTTCTTGTCTTAAGAGCGCCGTTTCTGCTAATTTTATTATGGGAGATCTAAAAAACGACATACAGTTATTCATAGCTATAACTCCGGGCAACAAGGTTAGATGAAGGGGGGAAGCCCTGTCATTTAATCTTAGCATCTTTGTCAAAAAGGATGGTGGGAAGGATGACAGATCTGATAAGTCTAGTTGACCCATCGAGCGGAGCCGGGTCTAGAGTAAAGACAACTGCTTAACCTTTTACAAGTAATCTCTACAAAGAGGGGTTCATATCCTAGTCAGAACATGGATATGTGGATTCTGTTTATGACTGTTGGGATTGAACGAATCGACAATTTGATCAACAGCAACCAGGGTACAAAGTACCTATAAACGAAAGAGTGGGGACTCTAAGGACGGATTAGTGAAAAATATAACTAATTGGAAACTTAGGGCGTTCACCTACAGTGCCTAAAGAACCGTGGTATCAAGAGAGTTCATTATGTCCCATCCTATGGGAAGGACTGCAGGATTTTAGGCGACATAGACTATTACACCACATCGATGAAGTTCCAAGTACAGGTTTTCAACTGACACGGCGTTTGGGTTAAAACACAGAAAGATTTATAAACTTTGTAGAAAAACAAAGTCGTTTTTTGTGAAAGAATAAATTATGATCCAGATTATTATATGACTAAAGAATTACATACGCAAGCTTATCAAAAATTCAAAGTACGCCAAGCGACCATGACTCGGGTGTTATAATACCCTCTACGGTTGAAAGGATTTCTAGAAGAACGATATAGTGATATTTATCAAAATAGGCATAGAAGATGGTTTACTGTTCCATTCCACCCCGAAGGAAGAAGGATACATATCAAAGACTAACCGGGTAAACGAAGCCATTGACGTATAGCCCCCTTCCCTAGATGACCTAAACTAGGTAGAGGATGTCATAAGAAGATTATTAGAGCTATTTAGAACCAACTTTTAAACGAAAGGCAGTATTGGCTTTAGCCTACAAGAGCTGCAGCACCGCATTAAAAGATTGGTTTTAGAACCAAGAAATTTCGTATGGGCAAATGATTTATAGAAGGAGACATTTACCTAAAAATGTTTTGACGAAAAATAGATCATACAAAACTGATAGGAATTGTCTTGGAACGAAAGCATTAAAAGACCACAAATTTTTTGGATTTTAATTTCGTAAAGCGTTGAAAGGGGGTTTGCATGGAATTATACTTACTCTCACTCTAGCAAGGAACGCCTCAAGGTGCAACAATAAAGCCCCCATTAATAGCAAATATCTTTTCTCGATAAACTAGACGTTTTATTCCGGTGACAACTAAAAGAAGATTCCGACGTGGAGAATTCAAAAGCTACTATTTAACCCATCTATACTAACCGATGTCCCGTAAAAAAAAAGGAAAGACCAAGAAAACCTGAGGGGGAGAAAATTAGAATTACAATAAGTTTGTTACACTAATCTCCTCTATACTATATAAAACGACCCTAATTTGAAAGGGCGGAATCTTTAGAATTATGCAGATGAACTGAAAATTATAGGTGTTTTATGAGGGATAAAAAAGAAGACTGTTAATTCTTTGTCCACAGAAGTTTTAAGTGGTTTCTTGAAAGGACGGAGTTGGGGTTAGAGCCTTTTCCCAAGGCTAACACCTACCAATAACCAAGCTAAGCCAGAACCGCTGAATTCCTATCGGTTAGATTCAATGAAGTACATTCATGAGACTTGATCTACCGAAGAAGAAAATGTTTGGAGGCGAAATATAGAAAAATTATGAGACTCTAGCACCGATAGACAGGTAAAATAAAAAATTGATAAGAGAGTGGGGGTGTCTAAATAAAAAGGTAAGACTCATACCCTATATTTTAAATCTGAGAGCAAGATCTTAATAGATGCTATACATCTTACTATACAAATTCAGTCTATCAGAGGTATTAATATACAAATACTATCGTTTCGCGAGTGATAAATCGAAAAACACTTGAGCGAAAAAAGTACACTATAATATGAAGAATCTTGTCAAACTTCTGGAGCCAATTCAACTGGAACTCAAGCTAAATTATATGTCAATTTGTAAAAATCGTTAAAGGGCAAAGATAGCATGGGTTCGTAAAATCTGTACAGAATAAACACTCGCATTTGATTATAAAGTGGATTGATATATATTTTAAAAAATTCAAATTGCCGGAAGGATATCCAAGCCTTTACTTAGGAAGGTTTACTTTGGTTCTATGTGACTCCAAGTACAGAAGTGGAGACTGGGCATCACGTTCGTATGAATGGAAGACCTTTGATTCCTAAAGTAACGAAAGTAAGTAAAATCTATATGGCTGAAAGAAATCTAACAATATACCATTACTGATAAAGAATGGTGCCAAAATGAAACATCATGTATGAAAAATCTCAACACGAATTAAAAAAAGAAAACTAAGGCCAAATCGGAGGCAGTATGATTGGGGAAAGAATTCCATGCACGTACGGTTCGGGAAATGTGGGGAGTGATCGGCCTAATAGAGTAGCTTTTTTCCGTTCATTTTTAGGGACGGGTTTTATGTTATATCAAATTCAAGGAAGTAACTAGTCCTGATAATCTATATATTATCAACCAGTATAAGGAATGAACGCGTATATACAGGATTTATATGTATTAAACCTTACCTATATAAAAATTCTCTATTAGTTATATTTACTTTTATCAGGATTTTTTATTTAAAGTTAAAAGGTAGCCAGCACGCGATTTATTTTTGACTCTCCTAAAAGAAGAAATTGGGAAACCTTTATCAAAGCCGACGTTGGAGTAAATTTATTCCCAAATGTTCCCAGGTAAACCCCAAGAGGTTTCCTGGTTACAAGTCATAATAATGTAAATTCTATTAGAAGTGGCTCACTAATTACTCCGTATAGTATATAAAGCAGAAGATGAGTAAAAACGAAATGGCAAATCGCGATCTGCTAAGTCAGTAATAACATTCATCCCAGAGATATATTTTGCTAAAAGAGCAACGAGTAATGGTACTTTATGTGGTCAATTAATTTACCGCGTTAAGATTACTATACCTGCGCTTCGAAAGAAGTTACAGTAATACCCTTCTTCTCCGTAACAAATCATGTTCAAAGACCAACCTTTTTTCTACTGTGTCTAACTTAGACAATAGGCAAACTACCTTTTAACCCCCGGCTTCTTAATATCAGGATGACTCTCCTGATGCATGAAGGATTGCGTTTTCTTGTTTTTAAAATCCGTAAAAATCACCAAAAAAACCTAAGTAGTTGAGCAATTCGAGGGTTTTAATTTCTCATTAATCTTCATTGCTGAGACCTTAGAAATATTTTTAAGAATTATTAAAGCCCTATTTGGTGCATGAAGACGTAAGGTAAGTAAAGAAATGGTTGTGTGTGGTTTTTACAAATCGGCTTTCCTTTAATCAATTATAAACATAAATAGTAAAACCTTCAATTTTAGAAATCTCCTTAAAAACTCAAGGGAAATATTCCGGAATTATTTAATTATAAAAAGAAGTAGTCGTTTATCATTCGCTAATACGAGGGGAACATTTGTAAAAGCTGAAGGTTTTGGCCAAAAATAAATTAAAATTTGAGGTTCCTTTTAATAAAGGGATTAAACTCCTTTACCTTCTTTAGAGGCTTTCCTTGTACTTGTGTTTTAGCAATGACGATTATTACCCACTTAGTTCTAAATTAGACGCGCAGATTGGGAAGCCTGGTTTTAGCAAGTGGGATTGTGTCGTTTAAAATTCAGATACTAGAGAATCTAATTATCATAAAAACTGTAAGTGTTAGTATATTCTACTTTGCGTAAGTAATCAACATTATTAGAGGAATCAATACATATGATTAAAGTTCGTCGATTTCTTTGGAATTGGCAAACTTATTTCGTATAAGATTAATTCTGATTTTAGGATGTCAATTCATTCAAAAATAATTAGAAAAGACATTTTAGCCTTTTTCAATTAAATACCGGTTCTTGGGTGTAAAGTCCTAAAGTGATTATTGTAAGATGGAACAACCTAGTAAAATGGTTACAAACAAAAAATCATTTAAACTAACGGCAAGGTTTCCGACATCAGATTCGTCAAATAGGAAACAGGAATGTAAATAAAGGTAATATCTGGAAAAATAACTACTTTTGAGAGTTAATTATGATATAAAGTTGTTATTTTGTTTAATTTGGGACGGTACATATATACCGACATTCACTATTTGCACGTTAGTGAGTTCTATTCAACTCTACTATAGTTACAAACATTGTAGCCTTTTATAGCTAAAATTTCTATATTTATTTTATTGTTTGCAAATTAAGTTTATTTATCAGGGGTTCAGGGTCTCATTAGCGAATGAACATGAAAGTTGACCTTCATTATTTTTAAACATGAAGTTCCTTTTTCCCTTCATTAATAATAGGGAAAGTTAGTAGGTTTTTAACACTCAAAATCAGAAAATTAAAAAGATTATTTGGCCTTTAATACAGATAAGTCATGTAAGGTTTTATATATTATCTTTAGGCTATTCTATATTGTAAGTCAACTCAGCATTTTAATATTTTTAATTAACACAATATACAAATTCAGTAAATTTGAATTGCACTTTTATCATCTTAGTAGCAATAGGCTTTCTCTTTTATTTTGCTATAACCTAGTGAAAGAATAACGTAACAGAAGAATAAGGATAAAAACTAATTCTCCTTTTACAAAATATAGGTAAATCAATAAAGTTAAATCTTTTATATTAATCAATACTTTTTAGCTTAATTTTTAAAGCTATTGACTTATGATTTTTTGCCATTCGTAGGTGCGTACCTCCTTTAAATGAGGGATTCTTTCTGGGTAAACAAATGGTATAAGGTGCAGCTGATGATAAAGGTTTAATATTTCTTATCTTTAATCGCTTATATTTTGACTAGTGATATAGGTGCTGTGTACTATTTAGTATAGTATAAAGAATATGTTTTTTCAGCTTTAACCGACTATAAATTAAATACTTTATTAGAAAATTTGTATTAAAACTGTGCGTACTAATTAAGAAGGTAAGTTTAGCCGGCTATTAGATGAATTAAAACAAAATTTCTTGCTGGGACCACGGTCACGGCATCAAAAATTTAAAGTGTTTTAAAATATTTATAATCATAACGTATTCACAGTCCTATACCTTTTGTTAATATCCCTGTATACATTACAAATCCTATATTCTTTTATTTACTTAATAAAGAAATGGCTAACAATGGGTATCATAATGGTACAAATTCTTCTTTATGTAAAAGAGTATACTTGCAACTTATTTTTCTATGTTGGTGTCAGATATTTAACTATTATATTTGTTAGCCTTAATTTTTTATATTAAACACATAACCCTTACCCAAGAGAATACTCTATATTCCGAGTGTGGATTGTCATAGTTATTTTAGCCAAAAATGAAACTCAATTTTTGGTGTAAATGCTTATTTTTGCTTTAGTATATATTTTTATTAGATTCTAGAAATTCTGGTACATATATCCTTTTGGTCTTAAGTTGGGCTATGAAAAATGGGATACTATGGTATTAATATGAGTACTTTTATTTATAGGTGACTTGTTCACTGCCAGGATGTTGTATTCGAGAATTTTATGGTAAAAGATGGCATTTACAAAATAGATGACGTAGACATCTTTTTAATTATTTTATAAAATCAATTAAGATTTTATGAAATATGGTATCGAAATAAGTAGAACGTAATTGGCTTTTCTTCCACACAAACACAATAAGCATGCCCCCCTCACGGAAGGACCAAATTTATCTTTTTTCTACGCTCACAGAAAATATTGCTAAAGACTCGCCAAATTTAATATAGGCTGAGGGGCATGCATACTCCGTCACCGAGGTCGCGGTTCATAAAATAAAAATAGACCTTTTTAGGGGCAAGTGAGGTATAGAAACTTCATGTTAGAGAGATTTATTAAAAAGGCATATTTCCGTGTTACAATCTCAAAAATAATAGGTGCAAAGGGTTGGCAAACATTAGGGTGGTTATTGGGACAGGAGGGGTGGGCGAACGGAGATGTATTTGGGGGTGTTAAATAATATGTGAAGCCCTAGAAACCTTCATTAAAAAACCAATTATTCTGTACTCCAATATCAATGGTTTTGGCTTTTGCAATAGCCAGCTTAGCGTTATTCCTTTAACTGCCATGTACATATTAATTACTATACGTAAGCTTTATTATTGTTTGGTATTAAGTAAATTTTTACACGCCCTGATTATGGTATAAGGAGGAGGGGAGTAGGGTATGTTTATAACCTAAAAACAATTCTATTTAATTAGAAAAATTTCATTAGTTTTTACCAAATTGAAAAATTTATTAAAATACATTTATTATATGTTAGAGACGGCCCTGCGCTTGAGGTTATATTTCCAAGATAAGCGCTTACCTTTCACAAAAATGGAGGTCTTTTATTGAACGTTTTAATATAAACATCATGTTATTATTTAAGTGATAACTTAAATTTAGTGTAGATGAATACCTATTCTTTTTAAAAAAACTTCCAGGATGGCAACCCATAATCCACCAACAAGTATTTAACCCATGGTTAGAAAAGTCGTCGATCAAAAGTGTTTGTAAGCACAGTTTGTGACAAAACATGTAATTCTCGTAGTTTTACGTATTTATAGTGAACTTTGGTGCAGGTTAATAACCCTGTTAAAAAATTGAAACCCCAAGCCCGTAAAAGTTATCTAGATGCTTTGACGGCCAGAAAGGGAATATCTTAAAAAACAATAAAAGTAATCGGGATATAGTAGTGATTGAACTAATTAAATTTAAAGCAAATCTGATATTTTATGTAGACGGTCTTAAGCACCTATCCTAAAAAGGTATTCAAAAAATATTTTAAATCTTAGTTTATTAAAAAACTAGAGATGGTTCTAATAATTTCAAAGCGCATTATTTTAAATATGGGTATTCCTAATTTTTCTTGTACAGTATTAGAAACTGTGAAATCTGATTGCTTTCTGAAGGACCCAACATAACATTATAATTTGGATCCTGAATATATACATACTAAAAGGTTAGCTGGAAGTTTCACTTCGAACAAACAACTCCCGAACATAAACTAAAGCGAAGATTAGAAGTCTTTAAAAACGAATATTAATGTAAAGGAAAAAATTAGCTTTTTATTCGGTCGTACTCCTCGAAGAACTTAAATATTATGAGTTTAAAGAATGATCAAAAGATAATAAAAACCCTTTGATATTTGGCAAAACTCAGTTATGATCAGCTAATTTGAGTTATGTAGACAAAAAGCTTAGTAGAATTCATTTGAAGAACTAAGTTTAAAAAATGGGAGTACATAAGGAGGGGAATCCCGATAACTAGTAATGAAAAGTGGTTTTCATCTGAAGGATTTAAACTTGATAGGTTAGTTTTGTTTAGCTAGAAGAGCTTGAGTAATTTTTAAGGATATAAGTGGAAGGAACCTATTATAAGCATAAAAAAACTCAGGGGAGCATTTCAAAAGAGAAATTATTAAATTTTCAATGATACAGAACCTCTTAGCCCTACCAATAACTAAATGAGAAAATTTCAACTAGTCATGCTGGAAAACTTCTTAAAAGGCCTTAAGTACTTTAACTGGTCGAAAATCTAATGATTTAACAATAGAGCAATCCAGAGGAAATATAAAATTTTCCCTAGAGACTACAACAGGGAAACCCTTATTTAAAGGTTATAATATAGTCTCCAATTAATGTAGGAAAACTACATGAATTTATAGACTTTAATTCGAGGTTAATTTAGAACTAAATAACACCTGCAGTTGTATTTAACTACTTATAAGCCTGTCCATCTTTAAATTATTATATATAATGGGTTGAACATAAAATGATCCCTCAATGGAAACACGTTTTGTAGCCAGGGAAGGTCAACATGATATTGAATGAAGGTTACCAGTATCCTTGATTTTAATAGATACTACATGATGAATTATTATAGAATTTATTCAATATATATTCCAGGATCTGATATTTAGAACAAGGAAGGATTAAAGAAATGGTTGAAGTAGATATCACGAGTTAATAGTACCCTGAGTTTTAGCCCAATATTAGATTTTGTTATAAACCATAGGGGATGTCATACATTCCTATTGCCTTGCCTTCATTTGGGGTATAAAATGTGGATGCACTATCCGGTAGACTAATCCAAGTTTGACGGTTTTTATTACTACGGGAAGGGATATATTTTTATTGGTCAGGTGTTCAGAAAATATTGGTGGAAATATTACACAGTTCTATGCCTAGTAGGTTAATAGAATCTGTAAATATGACAAATTGGTTCATTTCGACTCACATAATGCGTTAAGCTATTACTCATGTCAATTTACGTAATATTTTGCTCAATGGCCTTGGGTGACATTTGTGAATTTTATTCTTTCTTAATTCCGGGTCGGGGGGGGGTTATTAGGGTACAAGTAAGGTCTACGAGCCCAAGCGCCCTACTTGGCAAGCTCAACTAAACGGGGTATTAGTTTAAAAGGTAAAGAACATGATGGCTAACGGACATAGCGATTGTTCGTTCATTCTACTATGCCCCGCTGGTCATTAAAATTCTAAATAATAAATATATGATTAGCGTATGAACATAGAACAATTTAGATAATATATAACAATAAACACATGGTTCTAACCCCCCTTAGTACTTTTTTTTATATGGAATCTTAGGATTTCCGTTATTTTTATAGAAAAAATATAATTATATTAAATGCTTTAATTTCATACAGAAAAATCAAGCGCCTATATATCTAGTAACCATTCCGTCTTAAATATTGTAAGTCTATTTAACCTTGACGATATTTAGGAACCAAAACGTATGGCCATCGTAGCCATTATAGTTAGTTGCGGGACAGAAGTCTGTATGTGGCTTACAATTCCTAGGTTGTTTCTAAGGACTGAAAGAGGAAGTATTATGCTATAGAAGATAATAATGTAATTTAAGTATAATTGTGTTACTTACTAGGGGTGTTATGTTTTTCGGCTATTTTTTTGGTAGAAAAGTGTGGTCAGGTACGGTCGTTTTATTAAGTTGTCTATGTTAAATTTCAAACCACAATATAAACTATTTTGATTTTTGAAGTAGGATTAAAAATAATAATCAAGTCATCTATATACTTATTAGAGATTTTACCATAGTTAAATCATTAACATATTGGTATGGAAATTTTTTCAAATTTGATAGTTAACGGTTATCTGATTTGAATCCCTGTATTATTTAAATAAGTTCTTTAGTTCATATCTACTTCTGATAGGGCTATAGTTAAGCCATGACTTTCGAGGGAACCTCAGGGCGGAAGAGGGGTTATGGATAAAAACTGTCTAAATCCGGGAGGATATATCCTATAGTCTTAAGGGTACCCACTATAAACTGCAAAAATCTATTTAGTTGGGCTGAAAGTATTACTCAGAAGGTAGGTAACAAAATGCTCTCTGTAAGATGAGTTTGAAAACGAAATTGGACAATCGCCGGAGATCTAAGTCAACTAACTAAAAAGTCATTGTGTAAAGTCGCTAAGGTAGACGGGCATTGGATCGAATTAAGCCCAGAATTTATCGATTTAAGGTGTACTCTAAGTGGTTTTCGAAAGGAAACAGGGATTTAAACTCGGTTTCATCAGCAACAAGGTTAAAAGCCCCTATGTCAAAGTCCCATATAGAAACAATGTCGCATTTAAAAAATTATCCTACCTATAATCTACAGTTTTTAAAAGCCTAGAGTCCTCTGATTCTGGTTTTAATACAGAGGTGAGGAGCGTCAATCTATATAAATAGTGAGATAGAAATAAAACAATGTAAATTCTTAGCTTGATCGTGGTTCAATTGAAATATTCAATAGGTCTAATACAAAAGACCCCTTACTTATAAATATCTATTACAACAATACTTAGGTGGGTGTGTGGTTCTATACCATATGGGCTCTGACCCCGAGAGATAGTTTAACATTCAATAGAATTCAATTGAGAAAGATTTAAATTAAACTTTTAGTATGTTAGAAAAAATATCCGTATATTAACTACAAATAGGTCGGATTTATTATTGTTTAAACAAGCGGGTAGAGAAATTGTAAATAATAACTTTCATCCTCTACTGTCGAAGTGTTTAAATCAAATAGGTAAATAATAAAAGTCATCAAATGGATTTAGGTTTAATCTTGAACACGTAAACTCAGAGTTTGCAGGCGAATACTCCTGTTTAAAAGACCTGTAATAAATTTTGTAATAATGTAATTTTAGAAACCCAGAATTGAAATTTCAGGATTTGTTAGTGCAGAGGGAAAACTTGATGTTACCGTATTGCCCCATCAACCCACAGTTAATTAGGGTTTATCGAGTTATCACATTTGAGATTTAGAAGATTCTCACATATGAGAGTACTTAGATAATGGAGAGAAAAATTTTGAATGTTATTACCGATCAGGAAATATAATAATATAACAGGAACGTAAAATCTCAATTGCAGTTTAACAATAGATTGAAGCTTGCCTGTATACCCCATAGTAAATACGTCCATGTTTTTAAAAAAACCCCATTATTAGGTTTAAAGACATTATGATTTATCTTGATTGATGTTAAAAACCACAATTAATCATTAATCGTTGCTATCATCTTTCAACGGGTGAAGGTATAAACTTCAATTAGAAAGAAAAATATCTGGGTATGACATACTAGCTAGAAAGTTCCTTAAAGTAAATAGACCTCTGTTGGTATACAAACCCCAATAAATCATTCGTAGGATACAAATATGATTTGAAAGGATAATCAAAGAATGTTGTAGCTTATTTTAAGGACTTGTTTACTTTTTGATGATGATTTCCTTAGTTCTGGAAATAAATTAAACCTGTTGATGTTTGGTAGGGTGGAAAGGTGTGCGGTTTGTTTCATAACCTTTTATGGTTGTTTTGATTTACTAGAATTGCAGCTATCAAAAGTTTTCTTAAGCGGCATTTTAACTAAAACAGAGTTGTGGAGATTGTTTTTTAAACAATAGTAGCTCGTAACATTTATTGATCTTTAGGTAAGTTTTAGGTTATAATGTATATTCCTCCCATGTTTAGCCTCCTGTTACACTAACGAAAATGTTATAACTTATAATAGGTATATGTGTTACTTATCGGAGCTAATTGGGCTGAAAGGTTCACTAAGGTAGGCTTCTCCGATGTTCGATTACCCATTGGGTGAGTGGGTAGGAACCCTACGCCCGTTTCCCCGTCCGTTAAATAACGCACTCCGACAATGGTGACCGGCCGGTGTTATATTTATTAATTCAATTCATTTCCTTACATTAATAACAGTAGTACCTGTTCTCAATTTATGTTTATCTGATTTAGGGAGCTATAACTACTGTGTTTAGCACTTTTGTAGGCGGTTTACTTTTCAAAAGGAATGATAAAAAAAATAATTCTTTTCGACTATGTCTCCAATTAGGTATGATGGTTCAAAGCTGATTGGTTTATCTTCCTTGATAATAATCCTATCAAATTCCATTTTACATAAATTCACCTTTCTACAAAGGATTGTGAATTCCTTGGGGCAGGGTGCTGTAATACAAACGCTTGTAGTTGTAGATCAAGACCTTAAAGAAGATAATGCTGGGGATTAAATGTGATTCCTTACCTATAACTTATACATAATATAATTTCGTAGTCTGAGTGTGGCTTCCCTTTTGACAGACTTCTATAGTAAAGATTTTATATTTAGAATCTGGCTTTATGGTCAATATTCTTTAGTAGTTATAAAAAACGTGAATTTATAGCAGTTATAGGGGGGATATTTAAGCACACTATATTCACTTTAAAGTTATATTATTTACTTTTTAGCAATCCTAATGGGACACCGTAATTATTATAAAAATGCACAATGAAGGGACATTTGTCTTAAGTTTAACCTCTAGTTATTCTTAGGTCATTTTCAAAATAATTTTTGTTTGGGTTAACCTTAAAACTTAAAGATAAGTTTATTTAATTGGTTTTTAAGGTCTTGAATTTCTTTACAAGATAATAGGTATATTATGCGCTCCTATGCCTAAAATTTATTATATAGACACAGAGTTTGCTTTGCACCCTGTTATTTAAAATTTATTACCTTTAAAATATCTCAACAGTATTATTTTCAGCTTTGGGGCTTTACTTGTATTTCTGAATTTAATGCCTAGTGCTAATTAAATACAAAATTTTCCAGAATGTATCTAGTTTTAGGGCTACTATATATTACGGTTTTTCACCAACGTTTCTTACCTAAGAAATTTTTCTATAATTAAAATTTGATGAAGTTAATACAGGTTTTAGATATAGGTAGGTCAGACAAACCTAAGTTATGTAATAAAGGTTCGTATAGATGAAGTAGTCACTTATGGGTTATGTTGAGTAGGTTAACAAAAGTAAGTAAAAAACAAAGTGTTTCTAAATTTAAGTTAAAGGATCGTTAACACAGGAATTACGCTCCCTTTATATACTTAAGTTATTTTGGTTTTATACGTACTAAGATATATTTTTCACCAACATTGTTGATTAGTTATTCAAGTTATGGGTATCTTGTGTTTCGTTTAATAGCTAAATGCATATTTATTTATCAGTTTAGTCCAAGGACCGGAGCGAAATGTTGTCTAATCATGGGTTCAATCAAAAAAAGAATCTGGAGTCCGCCAGTAGTTCACGAATTATATGAAACTAAACCATTGGTTTAGTATACTTCAATTCAATAGGGTGGTTCTTATATAAGGAACTTTCTCTCACCACCCTTTTTAATGGTCTAAGGACCCCCAATCTAGCAATAATTTGTGGATTCAGGCGGCAAAGAGGCTTTTTCTATTGATACAGCAAATAAGAAGAGAATGGTCTAAATATAGACCCACTTTTTTATTCTGTAACGTTCGGGTGTCGAGTAATCCAAAGACAAAGCTTGTAAAATGATGAAGATAGGGAGATATTACATTATCTTCCTTTAGAATAGCTAGTTGCAGAAGGTAGCAGGAGAGCTTGAAAAGCAAATGTAAGAGTATCAGAGATCGAGGGACGCAACTTTAAACTTCATCTGCAGGGTGGGGTCTG
Organism: Ophiocordyceps xuefengensis; assembly: GCA_020975735.1. NCBI lineage: Eukaryota > Fungi > Ascomycota > Sordariomycetes > Hypocreales > Ophiocordycipitaceae > Ophiocordyceps > Ophiocordyceps xuefengensis. The sequence continues at coordinate 13,189 of JACYFI010000841.1, forward strand.
AGGCCGAATTCCCTCAAAGCGGACCATCTTGCACCTTGTTCCGATTCACCTCAATGCTGGACACATCAGCACCCCGCTACCTATATCCTCAACCCCTCATGTAGTTCCAACTAGCCCCGAATGACCCTGAGAAAGCTTCTAGGTCTCGTTACCAAGATTCAGAAAATGATTGGTAGAAGACAGTTTAGATGTGAAACTGCTGCATCAAAAGGGAATCGGATAATGAAGACTGTTAAAAGACAAAGTGTAAATGACGGTGAGAATAAAGCAGGAAATGTACAGATAAGCTGTTTGAATGAAGATGTAAAAGACAAAAGGTGGATAAGGTAGTAGAAAAAAGAAAAAATGAATACCCAAATGAGTACTATTAGTTCTTAAGAAGATAAGAAGGGTAAAGAGTTAAAAGAACAAAAAAAATTGATAATCAGATTCAGATAATGACAAAAATCTAGAAATTATAATTCAGAAAAACGGACAGCCTGAGGGCTAAAAAACGGTTCAGGTAATAATTATGTACTGAAAAAGCAAAAAGTGTGGATGCCTGATATATCGAGTTGACGGGGGGTGATAAACCTCATTTATCCTATCACACACTGATATAAATTTTTTGTACACTTAAATTATAAGTAAACTATAGGGGGCACCAGAGTTAGTAGGCTGCTTGGACTAGGCTTTTATTGGTTTACAATGCAAACTAATTTTTGCAAAAATTTGCAAGTAATAATTTATATAAGTCTATAAATCATTTATTTGAAATCGCATAAGTAGTAGTTTTTTACTTTTGCGTTTATAAAAAGAAAGATATACTTTTTTAATACGCTATTCTATACCAAGTCCTAAAATATATTAAAATAACCAATCCTAGCACCAAGTGTGGCGGCCTTCGTTCTAGCCATTAAGGCACGGCACATGAGAATATTAATGGAATAAACTTAGTGTGTACTACATTTTCTAAAAAAATCAAAAACACAGTGTAGGGTTGTTGTTATGTATCAAGTTAGTTTATTAATTTATTTCAATTTAAAAAATAAACACTATCGCGAATATATTAAAAAGTCATTCCTTCTAAAATATTTAGTTACGTTATATATTCCGATCTTCGGCTAACCAACCAATATAAATTATCTTAGAAATTGTTAGGTTCTATTACTTAGCGTTTTGGTCCTACGGTATACAATAAATTACCAGGTGTAACTTTAAGCTAGCATTATTAACCCCCTGTTTTAGCTGAAGGCAGCATTTCAATTCTGTTGAGCATTATTATGCGTGACGTACCACAAATGGTTCACTTGATTCGTTTATTTACATCAGTCATACAGCTATAGCATTCTTTTCTGAGTGTACTTGCACATAGGGTGAAGGATTTCTAATTAACGCTATATCAGAGCTCCCTAAAGAAATTACTTGATAAATAGGCGCTGAATCCTTATCCTTTTGATAGGTACCAAGGTTTTCCTTGGGATACTTAAAAAAGTCCCAAAATTATTATAAATATTCTATAAAATAGCAAAAGACTTAAAACAATTCAACTATAAAAGAATTATTATTCGTGCATCATTAACTCCTACAATGGAGAAACAAAGAACTTTTT
>JACYFI010000842.1:0-10967 GCA_020975735.1 Ophiocordyceps xuefengensis
CTTTCTAATTTTCTAATTTTAACACCTCTCTAATATTTTATAACCCATAGAATTAAATATATCTGTATTATGGAATTAATCTTAGTATTAGAACAAATGACCTGAATAATTTGTCGCGTGGCAGTATATTGTTAACCTTTTGTTCACGGATGAGCAGGTCCCAGAAAAAAAATTATTCTGAAGCCACGCCACAATTCTTTATCTATCCGAGGAATAGGATTATTATATACACAGGAGCACGCACGTTATTATCTTTAAAATAAAATTAATTTTAAAATTTTATATTTTCTGCGGGGCACTAAAAATAAAATTAATGTTTTGCAGTATTTGTGAGTGTAGACTTTCTTATCTCTGCTGCTTCAGCTTGTACCCCTTATGGGCTTAGAGTAGTTTTTATAGTATTACGGTAAATAACCTAATTATATACTTAAACTATTCTCACAGATAAGAAAATTTTTTTTTCTTGTCTTTTTTAATTTTCAAACTAAAGATCTAGTAGAAAGATCTGGTATTTAAGTGCAATGATTTCAAGTTTTTATGTTGATAATTCTATTTTGTTTTTCTTTTTTATTTTAATTAATTATCCCTTACTTAAAATAGGGTTAAAAGTATCTGTTTATTGAAATTTATCTTTTTAAAGAGAATACCTTAAATCATATCTTTCGTTAATCATCTTTTCAAATATGTATTTCGGTATTTGCTAGATAATAATAACTTATATTTTTTTCACATAAATCATTAATGGGAATTTTATAAATTGAGTTGAAACTGATTTTAATTATAAATTTAGAAAGATTTTCTTAGTATTGGAAGATCAAGTAAGAAAAAGTAGATTCATTGATAGATATTTCTTGTTTTTTAAGACTAAAATATGGAATTTTTGTTAGATTCCTACTTGTGTCGGCAGCCGAGGGCGTATTATATTTATGCCAAGCAACATCTTTTTTATAAAAACCTAAAACAACGTCTTATTAAATTTTGATTTAACCTTTTTATTTAATTTTTAAAATATTTCGTTTTTTTAAATTTAGGCTTTGCTCTATTACAAGTATTAGAGAGTAATTATTGTTTATTGTTTGTATGTTTTATTTTCGGTTACTCACATATATTCTTCTTAAAAAATTTCTCCTTCTTTAAGTAGGTATAAAATTTTTTAGCCCTAGGAACTTTATGAATTTTTGAATTAAATTAAAAATAATCCTTTTTAATATTATTTTAATTAATATCTTATATTTTAACAGGTCATATTTTTTAATTATTTTTTTAATTGTATACATAAATCAATTGTTTTTCCATTCTTTTAGAAAAAGGAAGGTTAAATATTTTATTTTTCCAGTACTCCCCGCTTTTTTTTTTTTAAAGCATTTCTAGAATTATGATTCAGTTGTTGAAATATTTTCAGATTGTTTCTTGTGGTGTTGGCGCTCGCTTTATTCATACAGCAAATCCCTATAAGGATTAGCTTTAGCTAGCTGATCTCTGAAACTGATCGCTGAGGTTATGGATTATGCAAAGACCAGGCACCAAGGAAAGCATAAAATTTTTTTGACTTTTTTTCTTTTAATAATATAATTAATGGTTGGGTAGTTATAAAAGGAAGTTTATTGTTTTAATTACGTTAATACCACCTTATAGTCTTGAAAACCGGCTTTTATTTTACCAATTTGTTGAAAAATAAATTCGCTTCAAGTTTACTATATTTTTAGATTCTTGGATTTTACCCAATATAGTATAATGAATTTTTATTTCTTGGCTTTATAGGCGTAGCTTCCGCTTTAACACATAGACATTATTTAAATAAAGCAAGAGTTTTTTAGCCATTATTTCTGTCTTGCATACTTCTAATTTGCCTCGAACATTCCTTGCTGATTAAAATATTTGTAACCTTATCCTTACACCCTAACTTACGTAGCAAGAGGGGATTCAGAAGTCTTAGCAAGAATAGTTAGCGTGGTTCTTTGTAGGCTAGGCGGATATTATATTAAAAAATACAAGAAGCCTAACACTAAAAGCACAAAGACAAAATATTATAAATAATAAATATTTAAAGAACCAGACCATCCCTAAGGGTAGACTTTTCCAATAACTCCAAAGATCTTTGCCCTTAATAGCATTCTTTGAGGGATACCTATGCCCCTGCTTATGGCAAGTGAAGATTTGAGATAAATCAAACAGTAAGGGCAAGACTTAGACCCGTTCGAGCCTTTGTTTAAATATTAAAACAGTATACTTATTCTTTTCCGACGAGCTTGCTGGTGTAAACAGGCAGGATAAAAAAAAAAATATCTCTAAAAATATTAGAGAATCTTTATAAGCTTCGGAGCATAAAGCGCAGGCCTGGAAAATCTTACATAAATTTACAATTATCTCTAAATCTTACATAGTTACAAATCCGCTAAACCGCTAAATTAAACTTTGAAAAAGTATATTTACGGTTAATGGCTTTGCATAAATACTTTAGTCCAGTAGTAAATAAAGACCATGCCCCCAGCAAATTAAAATAATATATAATGATTAAAAATATTGACTACTAAACAATTAGCAAACAAATAATTATAAATATTAACACCACCTGTATAACCCTTTACGGAGGTCATGTGCCCACATAAACTTCTTCCTCAGGATAGTTCCTACCAAAAGGCACCTTAAACCTATTAAACAATAAGTAAAAACTAAGTTAGGTGATTTACTATTAATAAATTATTATTGGTTTTCTATAAATTAATCTTCTGTTTTTTTTTTCATAGCATAGGTTGCGCTAACCGCACGAAAGCAAAAAAGGGACTCAGGTAAAGCCAGATTATCAAAACTTCTTTATAATCCCTAAACCAATTCATTATATTAGAAAGATTAATTACAAGGATCGTCATTGTTCCATTTTTGTCATTACCTTTATAATCTTAGAATTCTCTAACATACTTCTATTAATTATTGGACGGTAAGCTTCATTTGGGGTCTTCTCGTCTAACTTAGAGGGTAGCTTGTATCTGCACAGCCTATTCCAATTTACTGCTAGTAATCATAGAAGACAGCTTGCTGGTAGTCGTTACACCATTCATGCAAGCCCGATTTACGCCCAAGGCCATTTCGCACCATGTTAGGATCCCTCACGTTAAGGCCCGCCTTTAACCCGGGTTTTCCTCGCCCAAAATAATATAGTAATATTTAATTATCTCGTGTTAACCAAGCCGGACCGGGGCAGAGTTATCACACTTATACTAGATTTTTATCTTTTCAGCAAAGTCTGCTGTGTTTTTAAATTAAACAGTGTACAAAATCATTTTTTTGACTTCTCCTTTTTCACTTTGATGTTAAAATCAATGAATTGAGCCCGTCCCTTTCCGAAGTAACGGTAGTCAATGATTTTGCCGAGTTCCTTTCGCGCCAAACAAATTTTTTAATCCTTTGAAGGATAGGCTAAAGTGGTTAACCTAAATTTGAATATTAAAAAATATAACGGTTAGAATTTCATTCCGGCGATTTAAATAGACGAATTTGCTCTAAACCAGTCCCTTATTAAGATGGAAAACTTTAGAATTCAGAGTTGGCTATTTCTACGTGCGGACCTTCATTAAAAGTCATTTTTCCTTGGCCTCCCTGTAAAGGGAGGTTTCAAAAACGGGGTATAACATATTTTTGTAATATCTGCAGACAGTTTATCATAAAATTCTGATCTTTTTAACTTGTTGGAGATTTGTTATAAACTTTACCTGCTTTTAAATACATTTGTAAAGCTTGTAAATAGAGCAATACTTACCTTTTAATGCCTGTGTGGTTTTAAAAACAGTTAGTTTTACTCCTTACCATAAAATTTGGTAACTTTGCTTTTATATATTTTTAAAAAACATTCCTTCGTCCTTCTACATACCTTACTATCAGGTAAAGGGATTGTATATAGCAAATCTCTTTTTAAGGATCTTTTGCACCCCGTTCTAAATAGGAATATAACAGATTGCATTCTTTAGCATAGTCCGAAATTCATTAAAGCTTTAATATTGTAGCAATTTAGCTAAATCTTCTGTAGTCAGATGCTGTTATAATCATTTAACTTTCCACCCTTTGGTTTAAACAACCTCTAATATCTCACACTTCCACTCTGTAATTAAAAGATAACTTCTAAATGTTAAAAAATAATCTCTACAACGTCTTTAAATAGAAGAGCTTTATAACTATGCGCCACAACTAAGCATAGTCTCTCTTCTAATCTAAATTAAATTTTTCCTTATTCTGTCTAAAAGAAATTTTATCCTTTTTGTATGTGAGAGAAATTTGAAGAAACAGCTCTAACGCTTATTACCTGGATTTCTTAATGTTTTAATTTTTTATGAATTAGATATTATGGAAGCTTCCATTCTGTGTTTTTTTTTCATAAAAAAAAAAAGATAAATCCGCGATTATAATTTAGATCTAGATCTGTTATTAGTAATGGTCTTATCATATTAATTAAAACTAGTATAAACCCAAGATTGGCACAAAATTTCTATATTGGCTTAAGGAATATTGATCTTATTTTTCGTAATTACAAATTCAAAATTCCAAGTTTCCACTGGTGGCGGGCCGAGAGTTACACTTCCAAATTTTAATAAATATTGGAAAAACCATCACTCGTAGCTCTTTACAGGCAGTATTTTCAAGTACTCTGATTTTTAGGTCGCGATTACGAGTCCATTACTAAGATCCTTCCTATAGATTGTTACCATACAATCAGTGATTTAGCAGATTCCGCTCCAAGACTTTCGTCAAATTTGGTTTAGGAGCCATTTAGGGTGTCCCCGGAGTATGGGAGTTTTATTTCCACAAGTCGGGGGGCCTAACCCAATTTCAATGATTGTTAGCTCCATATACGCCTTGTATTTCTCCTAAGGCTAGCTTAATTTTCTTCAGATTTTTCTAGGTAACGTTTTTGTTCTCATTTCGTACTAGTAGATAACAAAATATATTTTGTCATTAGATATCAAAATTATTTAACTATTTTTCCAGCCACTTTTATACTAACATGTTGTCCTTAGTAAAAAGATTTTCTCATCGGTTTAAATTCTTTTTAGATTAATAAAATTCGTTGGCCGTTACTTAATTATAGCCATAACTTAAGGCGAATATTTTCTTTTAATTACTCAATCGTCACGCGAATTCTCCATTTGAGTTAATGTTATTATAATTCTATTTAAAAAATAAAATCCCATTAGTTTCTCAACGTTCATGCTACCCCCAAACGCCCTATCATCTTATCCTTTAATTTATCTAATACATTTAAAGCTAATGGCATATTGTTATTGTAAATACATTTATACGGAATATTAAACTACAGCTACTTAAAAAATACATTTTTAGGCTGACAGGGCTACACAACAAGCAATTCAGTATTAAATATTGTTAATAGAACCCATTCTATTATAATTTAATCTTTGAACTGAGAGCATCCACATTACTATATAACCTGTTTGGTATTCTACCTATTATAAGAACATGTAATACTATTTATAAAAATTGTAATACTATATCTGTTTAGGCACTCAATCTATTCAGAACTGTTTATGTATTAAATACTATAACAGTTCGACATTCAATACTAGTATTAATTTGTTATTAATAGAATTATTCATTAAACGGTTTTAATAAATAAATACACAAAATCTTTTATTTTAAGAATGATGCCAGTGGATCAAATAGTGGTCTTTTCAACACAATTCCGCCCTCTGATTGTAAATTATGCCCTATGTAAGTAAGATCTCTTATGAAACGTAATTGTACAAGGTTGTCGGTTAGATTGGTTTAGAGCCGTCTAATTTTCGATGCTTCTATAGCTTCAACCAAGCGCATCATGTTACGGAGGTCACTAAATTATGGCTGCTTCTAAGCTCGATCTCTTGTCGATTTAATGAACAACCTTTCTTAATTTCAACTTACTAATAAAATTTGGAACCTTGAACTCTTGTTCTGGGGCTTGTTTCCTTTTGGACGATACAGGAAACTGCGTTATAAAACAGAATTTTAGTCCCTATAGTTTCCATATAAATTGTGAACCTTATCCTTTAGACAACGGGTTCATTTAAGGCTAACTTCGTAAGCTCCCCGAATTTAAAAAAAAATTATTTAATTTTTAAAAATTCAATTATAATGATTAACGACTCTGAAAACGATAGAAGTTTCTTAACTATACTTCCTCTAATTTCCTTTACAGTTTGGTCTTTTAATACCTAAATATTCACCAGCTTTATTAAAGTAGGAAAATCTAAAATGTATTTCGTTAGTTCAATTTTAAAGTCTAACTGTTTACCCCTTGCACGCTCTGCAGTTTAGCTGTTAATTAATTTGCTATAAGCTTCTGCGGATAAGAGGGATTGTTTTAATCTATAGTAGTGGTGCTAAGATTATTTTTCTTTAACTTCCTGACTAACCTTCTTATACCAAATGGTACTGATGGATAATATCTTATTATGCTACTTCCGAACATAAGAATTTTTAATTTAAACTTTAGACTATGGTTCATCACTATTTGGTTTAGGGCGAGCTCCCCTAATAAAGAATAACTACGTTTTTTAAAAAATTATATTTCAGGTTTAGTATATCCAAATAATGTGTGTTGTCTGTTTAATAATTCTTTGCGGAGCTTACAATATACTCGATCTTTTGTAAAGTAAATTAGTTATGGCAAGTTTTAATAAACGCAAGCATGGATAGGTCTAAGGATTCTTTTTAGGGCGAGCGCCCACTTTTCCTGATATAACTCACCTACTTTTTTGCAAATGTAACCACACTACATAACTATTACCATTGAAACGTTATATTATTCATTTTATAGATAACCTGGATTAATTTGTTGTATCTAATAAATTGAATTTTTCTTTGCATGGCTGGCTTTCGCAGCAGCAAAATTGCATGAACTATTACCTTTTTTATGGTATTATTGGAAAGATGCTGTTGTTACAAATATATTCCTCATAATGTTTTGTTTTTTAGGAATTACGTACAATTATTTTATCGGTAAAACCTTAATTTAGAAGGAAGATTAATAACTTATTTTTATTGCCATTGCATCTTTTCCGAATGAGCCTGACGATATCTATCTTAATAATTATATAACTATATTAATAATAAAGCCAACGCAACATTTCAGTCGATGAAACTGCGACACCTAATGGGTGCTTGGCTACGAGATCAATCCAGTTGTATATAGAATCGATGATTTACCTATTACCCCCAGATCATTACCTGAGCCATAGATGTATTATACTCTTCTTGGTTATGATTGCTTTAGGGACGTCCCGCAAATTTGATTGGTTTACTGGAAAGTCACGCTTTCTAACAAACAAGGCTGTACTTCGAACCTTATCCTCTCTGATGTCTTATAATTCAAGTTATAATCTTTTGAATTCCGAGTCAACATACTCACCTGATAAAAACCTTCATGATCCCCCCAATTTGAACTAAAATAAAACGTTTTACACATCTATGTCTGAGATTATAAACTTGAATTACCAGCTAATGATTATATTTTACCTTAAATTGCCTACTATTATAGGGGTTCGGCAGAAAACATAAAATCTACTTCTTTTACGAAATTCTTTTCATGTAATCATAGACAAAATATAAAAGACAAACGGACCTCTGTAAAGCTGAATCCTTCTCCCTAACTAATACAAGTATAACTATATACACTTTATATCCGTTTTAGCAAAATAATAACTACCTACTTCTGCGAAAACTGAAAATATTTATTTATTAATTCTACCACTTATTTAAAGCTTTGAGCTACCTGCTGGTTTCTAGTAACACCTCATGGTTTAGTCTTGCGTGTTAAAGTATCAAACGGATACTTTGCCTAGTAATCAGTATTAATAATCATCGACCTTTTACACAACATAATAAGGCCTTATACTAGATTTGAGCTATCTTGCAGCGTGGTTTTTTCTGAAGTTTTATAACCTTTTAGTTTAGGAGATATTTTATTCTATAATACTTGTGGTATATACTTCCGTTGATGCTAATAAGATAATGATTATCTAGCTCCTATTAAGTGATACGTCCTTCTCTAAAAAACTTTAAAAGTTTCTTTTCGTTATTGTTTATAGCCTAAGAAAAAAATTTTGCCTTGTTCCTAAGTGTACGTTATACATTTGGTTGGGTTTAAAAAGTCTACAGATAGTTTTCGTTTCTCTATTATAACTTGTTTCTTATCCAATATATATTCTAATATAGATATAGGTAAAGTCTACTATATCCATATTTTTAAAAAGAGCGAGGCTTGCGGCCCGTGAGAGGGTGCTTTTACGTAAAGTTAAATGACTTAACACTATAAATATTTATTAAAATCTATTAGTTAAATTTCATCAGCTCCAATAATCCCCTCCGGGGATAGTAATATATTTATTTATTAATATTATTTAATCCACATATATCCAACCTTTATTTCTATCCCCGGAGGATAGGCGAAGCCCCTCATTTAATATTTGGAATTTTATCCAATAACTATTTTTAATATGAGAATTACGGTGTTCATATCCTGTAGCTCGTATATCTTTTTTTCCATGGTAGCTTGCGCCTTAATATATTTCTGTATTACATCCTTTTAAATTAACTATTACTTTTTTATTTCAACCCTAGTAATGGGGCAATAATAAAATGTTTGTAACGCAAAAGTTACTCCCTTCTCATTCTCATTATACTACTTTATCCGGTGTTCCAGGACGTAAAATAGCAATGCTAAGCGAAGTTTTTTTTATATTGTAATTACTGTTTATGACATCTCTATGACAAAACCGACTATACATAAGAACCTAAGGAGCTTATTCTCGTTATTTATATTGCTGTATCCTTTCGAGTTAAGTGTCTGACTATATCTAAGCCTATAAATTATGACTTAGCTGCAGCGTAGTCTGCCATTAATAATTATAAGCCAACCAACAATTGATCAATACTCTCACCTTATAGGTGCTTGGCTGCTGGATCGTCCATTATAACTTACTATAGAAATACTATGTTTTACCTTAGCTCACGGAGCATCATACCTTGCACAAATATGTACATATTTGCTTGGTCTAGAGATGCTTTAGGGGTTTTCCCCGTCAAAATTGATGGGTTTATTGCAGAAAGTTCATTTCTAGACATACTGGCTATTTAAAAGGATTCTTACAATCTTATAGGTTCCTTTACCCAAGCGCTTTCACGTCAGTGTTGTCTTTACACTTACACTACACAGTTCCTTCGGCAGATTTGATGCTACGAATCACCCGTTCATGACTTTATAATCCTGACTTGGTAAAAGACCATGCTCGGGTCTTAACTTAAGACACTGTTTTCTTAATTTAAACGCCCGGATTAACTACGCTATATGCTCGGCATTAACGTAAACTTGGTGACCCCATATGCAAAGGACGGTGTTTATCTCGAACTGCTTTTATAAAACTACTATTTTCGTTTAGTTCCCTCATGCGTACTCTTTACAACTATCCTCATTATCGATATTTAAGCCCTTGAGGAAGGTTTTCCCATTAATTTAAACAGTTTTTGTACCGTTCTATATTATGAAGGCTACTCATTTTCACTCCTTATTCATAGAATTCTCTTTGATTTTATTTTTCTGAAGTTACTAAGATATTTCAATTCACTTCGTTTTTGGAGATATAGATTCTCAAGGAAAGCTTTATTAACGTATAGAAGTTAATCCCAATACTCTTGCCATTTGCCCAAGTTTTACTTGCGACTTTATTAAAAACAAATTAAAGCAAAACATGCAGGAGAAATAGCAGCTCCCTAAATTTTTCTAAGATATGAAAAATATTTGTGCATGGCTCGGAGATCCAGCAAGGGACAATTTTCATAATTATTTTAAGTAAATAAATAGTTTACAAATTCTATAAAATAAACTTACAAAATAAAGAGCCTTAGCATAACAGAAATAGGTTATTGTACCCGGTGTTCAATCAGTCCCTTTTTCACCAGACGATTAAAAAAAATGGAGTCTTTATTGCCTTTGGGATATAAATATTTGTCTCTTTCGATAACATGGCATAAATTCCATAATAGTTTCATTATATACTTTCATTATAAATTTACAAAGTATACTTATAATCATTTTGTTTTTTTAACTGTATTTCTAACTGTTCTAAAAGTAAGCGTTATGAATATTTCGGGTTACCGTGGCTGAACCGAACACAGGGGAACCTTTCTTCCCAAGGAAGGCGCTTGAAACCACTGCAGCATAACCCGTCGTCCGCATTTGACATCGTTTAGTGTAAGCATTATACACTATACTATAAAAATATACTAAGAAACTGTCAGGATTATTTCTATTGTATATGTAAAATAAGCCTTCGACCCTTAATTATATACAATTGTGAAAATGATAATAAACTTCAATACTAATAGATATGAATAAATATCTTGCTGGCAGCTACAAAAAAATATACATGTATTACTAGTTTTTTACTCAGTAAATCCTAACCCGAAGGCAAACTCCCCTATCGGGATAGGGGTATGTGACCTGAAAAGAAATAAAAGGCAAGGATAGCGTTAGCACTATGAAACAAAAATTTTCAGGAAAATAATACAGCAATTATTCCATTTTGTACCAGCTGCATTGGTAATACTTCTGAGAGTTCGGACGGTTTTCCCTCTAGGGCCTTGCAACCCCCCCCCCGATGCTTTCGAATATGACGTGGGCGTGCTGAATTCTTCGGATACAGGAAAAATTTTAATGCCTTATTTCTGGACACGGGTGTATAATGAACAATCTAACAAATGTAACACACCTCCTTACTTATGCAGCAGTATGCAAGGATAATACAGCACCAACATAGCCTTTGCTTATTTTTTCCAAGTTTTAACCAGGCGCCCCTTGACGGATTTGTTACAAGCCTGCTGTCACAATCTCTTTGAACCATAATTTTTTCTTAATCCGGAATCCCTTGCTTTTGCACACCTACAAAAGGGTGACTCAAATTTGGGCCTAGCCCTTACAATGGGGT
>JACYFI010000843.1:0-13195 GCA_020975735.1 Ophiocordyceps xuefengensis
ATTTTCGTTTCTAGGTTCATTCCTGACATATCCCCATTAGTAAAATTACTAAATATGTGCCATGTATGTATGTTACACCCAAAACAACAGCTTATTTTATCCTGCAAAATTATAATTAGGGCTCAAAGCCAACGAGCTTATATTAAAATAATAATATTACTTAATTTATAGTGAGGCTACTGGTGAAAAAAGTATACGCTTGTGCGCAGATATGCCTACTAGGCTAATAAGTAAACAATAAAGCATATAACAAATAGGTTGTTTATATATTAATTATTTTAATTACATCAATCGTATCTTGATGAGTTCTTATAGTTTGTTATTTTTTTTTAATAATGGAGTGATAGCGTTAATAATGTTTTAATAGATCATTATAATAAATAAAAATATATAGATTCTAAAGCAAAACGGGCTTTGTTGCCAAGGGTATATGTGTTAAATGGTGCTTACTGGGTTTTCCACTCCAGCATGTGTCCAGTTCAAATCTGACTACCCGTATTTCAAATACTTTATTTTATAATTAAGGAACAAATAATTAGAACAAATATTACAATTATATATAGGTTAATAGATTTTGGATAGGGATTTTTACAGGTAATTTTAGGGCGGAAGTTATTGTACGAGCTCTTTTTATCACATATTAAAAATAATGGAATGATGAAAAGAATAGGAAAGTCTAAGTTCTCAGAGGCGCAAGCTCTAATAATCCAGATAATTTATTTTTTTTAAATTAACTATGAAAATAATGCAAGATGCCACAACCTAACACATTTAGTCAGAGGCGCCCAGCTCTTAAATTAATACAGTAATAAATTGAACTATGGTGGTTAGCTAAAAATTTCTTCTGGCTTACTGAAACAGAATACCGGTTTTAATATTTTTCTATTATTCGTAAATGATTCCTTGCAATTACAAAGCAGATTAGAAATTAACACTTGTAAAGTACATATATTGAAATAGGTGGTGTGGTTGTAAAGATTTGTTTAGAGAAAACCAAGGCTCACTTTACTGAAGACATAGATAAAGATACCTTTTGTATATTCTAAAGGAAAGGTAATTATTCAACCATTAATCATTGTTTTACATTAGCGCCCAGATACTAATGTAAGTACAAGTAAGAGGAAAGAACGATCTAAACACACTGGTAGCCCTATACGATTTTAGACTCCCTCTTGCACTATTGATTTATTTAATTTGGAATATGTAAAAGTTTTAATAAAAAAAACTTCTTGATAGGGGTTAAAGATTGATATCATACATGTAAAGCCCTAAAGTTAATTGATACATATAAATATGCCGAAATTAGGGGAGGACAGGATTCGTTTTAAGTACAATTGATTTAAATCTCGTGTTTGGTTTCAAGACCAATTATCTTATAAATAGGAGAATTGTTTTTTTTTATTACCGTAAGTATCAAAATAAAAATGAAGAGATTGCATATTATTCTTTTTTAACAAAGAATAATAAAGCGCACAACACAAAAAGTTTATGACCAATGTAGCTGGCCTGATAAAGATTGAAATTATATGGAACTTGCAGGGTTTTTCAGTGGCGATAGGTTGTTTTTTTTTTTTTTGGTTTACATTAAGCTTATGCTAGATAAAAGCCAAGTGCGGGCAAGGGCACGCACCCTAAAGTTTGTTGTTACAGGTTTTTTCTATTAAATCAAAGAATTATTTAACCTCGATCACTCAAATGATTGAAGGTAATAAACGGATAAAAGTATGTTAACACTTTAAAAATTCTGGTTATATGCACTCCAGAAAAGCAGTAGTTTTGTATATCTGCCTATTAAAGATATTTAACTTCCCTTTATTCCTTTAATTAAAATTTTCAATCAAAGGGATCATCCTTCGTCAGCACCTCTTTTGTTTTTGTAAAGTTGTTATTTAGGTTAAAAACTCATCCTTTTTTGGTGCATACCTTCTAATTTTTTCCCTTGACGTGCGGACCGAACGTATGCCGCACAAAAAATACAGCATAATGCTGCGACATATTGTTATAAAGTTTGTTTTTGTGATAGCAGCATAGCCATAGCTGCGCTATGCCACACACGACTAAAAATACTTAAATTTAGTTTCGTATAGATAAAGTTCAATTAATAATAATATCTCGTATGTCTAATTGGGTAGAAGACCATTCAATTTGTTGGTGGTTTTAGTATGGTGGTTCATATCACCTCGTGAATAAAATTTTTGGGTGGTAAAAGCGAAGGTCCCTATTTAGGAACTAGGGTCTCTAGACACTTTCCAAAATATCAGGTAGATGTTGTTCAATCACCTTTAAATAAATAGCAGGTAGTGTCTCTATTTTAGAAATATTTAAAGTAATAAAAATGATGGGGCCGTTCCCCATCATGAAATAAACATTACCTGTTGTAGTACCTACTTAAACGTAGAAAAAGTAAAATCTAAAATCTATTATATAAAGAGCAAATTGCATGCAATGGGGCGGAGCCCCCTGCAACAATAAGGGTGAAGAATTATTATGTAAATATATGGCTAGCTTCATATCCGAGGATTAGCAAGCGTTAAAAAGCTGCCGCTTAATATAACATATTAAAGATAGTAATTCACATTTGGAGTCTTAACATTCAACAGAAACTTATTAAAACTTTTAAAGATCGTAACTCAAGCCAGAAGCTCTAATGCAAACTCAAAAAAGCTAAGTTAAAGTTCTTCAATGGTCTATGCGGAGTTATGCGTGGAAGCAATTAAAATAACCCTTTATTAGCAACGGCTTTGTAACAGTTAATTTAGGTAAATAGAATAATATAAAACGATACCCTAAAATCAGCGAGAATAATAATATTGGAACACTCTAGTTTAAATATATTGCTTGAGAATAAAAAATATATTATTATTAGAGCTGCGCACAAACTTTTCTTGCTGGCTGGGCTTCACAGTGCTGCTATCATTATTCTAAGCTTCTTAGAGGCTAGCTAGGTTAGCCACCCTTGATCTCTCTGGTTGAAAACATGAACACAAAATCTTATTAAAATAAGTATATAAATTATTTATTATTTTTAGTAAAAAATTTAATATACAACGTGATTTAGGGTGTTGAAGATAATATAATTTTTTATTATAAGGTAAATTGTTAGCTCAGCGGTAGACAACTACTTAGGTGGTAAGTTGGCTCCTGGGTCCGGAACCAGGGTTTTTACCCTTTATGTTCTTTTTATAAATATAAAAATATTAAAATTAATGAATATATTTTAAATTAATAGATTATATCTCCAAATAAGTTACTAGATTCTGTCTTGGTTTAAATTATATAAAAAACACAGGGTATGGATTAATGTATGAAAAGGGTTCGTTTTTATATAGGGGATTAGTAAAAGCAGGATCACTATTTGTAAGATGAAATATGTTAAGCAGGTTTTGTCATATGCAAGAGGATCAAATGGCGTTTCTGCACACAATTAGAAATCTTTCTTTAATGGAAGGCTTAATTAATTAATACTAATGATGTATTTTCACAACAGTAAAGTCCAATAAATCTTAAAGTATATAAATTAGGGATGTGGTTGTGTAACATACAATTGCACGGCATTTAGTTATCCCCTTTAATGTGAGGGAAAAAAACAAAATATTTCTTGTTGCTTTACTTGGTGGCTGGGCTAGCTGGGTGGCTTGGGAAGCCAGGCAGTATGCATTTTTTTTCTTGAGTTATGCCCCCTTGTAAGGGTTAAAAAACACATGAAAAGCTTGAATTAAAATATTTCGAGTTTAGCTCTGTAGACCTTGCTAGCTAAAAACTTCTTTAAATAAAGGGCTTTAACCTAAAGAAATTATTCCGTTTATCTCGTTAAAAAGGACCTAACGTTTTAAACCTATATCAGACATTACAATCAGATACAGGCTTCGGAGTGTTTTCAGTTGCCCCTCACACCAAACAGGAGTGGATCATACAGTAAGGTTCTTTTCTTGAGCACTTACATAAGACAAAAATAAAATTATGATGTATGATAACATTACAAGAAGCAAACCGGCTTAGGATAGTTATTTATTTCAACCTTATTTATATTGGTTTTGGGGTAGGCCCTTTATTCATGTATTAACAAGAATAATTGCAAGCTATTTAATATATAAATTAAGAATTTAATAATTTAAAGGAGTAGGCCATTTTGTTTGCAACCAAGTACGCTTGCATTATACAGATTGATAAAATATGCCTAAAGCTCGTGTATTATTACCTATTATTTAAATATTTTTCCGTCAGCGAAGCCGGTCAATATAACAAAATAATTTTTTAGTATGATAAATTAGAAACAGCCCTACATTTTCCTAAGTTTGGGTAGTTTAAAGTAAAACTCTAATCCTCATACTTCGGGTAATAAAAGAGTCGAATTCCTTCTCAGGCTCTTTCAACCTTTCAGACTTTAGGTGGATTTTATATAAACATTTTATATTAGAGACGCATTTACAGGACCTTACTATCACACATGCTTGGATCTGATTGATTGCATGGCAATAAATTATAGTATTATCACTTTATGAGTCCTTAGACAAAATTTAAGATGAAGCTGTTCACTTCTAATTTAATGGTGTCGTCCTTTTTAGCCCCTCCGCCATGTCTAGGTGTTTGAACATTATCCTGATTATTTATTCAGGTTTCATCTTAAGGGTGAAACTATTTTTTTTTTTGAACATGGATAAATACATTATCTATCTTATTCCCCATTTTTAGCTGAGTCCCTAACGCCGTTAAATCTAGACGTGAATACTATTTATTTAATTTTAATAGAATAGCTAGTAATTATTTTAATTTTATTGTTATCTTAAAATGATCTAACTTCCTCTTTAATGTAAGATTACTCAAAGGTGTGGTATAACAGTGGGGGATTTATTTATTAGTTACAAACATTACACAGATAATTTTCATAATATTTTAAGTTTTTAATAAGTATATTAATATGATACTGTTAACATTTTTTACCTTAGGAAACGGTTTTGATGTATCGAGAAATTCATCTCTAAAAAAAACTTGTTCTTTTACAAATTTTTTATTATAGAACAAAAAATAATTAATAAAAAATGGACAACAGCTAAAAAAATCGAATACCCTTTAAATTATTATTATTTGTAATACAAGGATCAATATTATTGATGGTCTACTAATGTTTTAGGTTTCTAATATTTTTAGCTAATTTTAATTGCAAAGTTTATGGATTATATATACTTAAGTACTATATAATAGAAATCAGAATTTACAACTACCAGGCGGGTTTAATAATTACTTTTTATTGAGCTGGATTAAGTATCTTCCTTATATGCGCGTTGGCGCTAATTATTATTACTGAGTCTAAAACGACAGGTTAGGTTATCTTATTCATTCAAACTCCGGCAACAGAGTTAGATGTAAGGGGAAGAGCCCCACATTATAAATTTAGCTCTCTGTCAAAAGAAGAGGGGGAAAGGATAAATGCGTAATAAGTCTAGTACCCGACGAGCCCGAGCCCGTCTATGAGTAAAGCTAAATAACTGCCTGAACGCCTATTTACCCAGGGGTATACCTCACAAAGGGGTCATATCTAGTCAAGAATAGGATAATGTGCCATTGTGTATGATATTGGTTGAAGAATCAGTACAAATGGACAACGCAACCAGGGGTACAATAAAGTACATATAACAGTAAAAGAATGGGGGGACCTAAGGGAACGGATTAAGATGAAAATAAATTTGAAACTTACGGGGATTACCCTACATCCTAAAGGGACCATGGTACGGGGTCAATGTAGTACCATTTATGGGAAGGGACTCCCAAGATTAGCGTCTGTAGCTACACCACTATCGCGTGGAGGGTCCCAAGGTACAGTTTCAATCTAGACGGATTTTGGCAAACTACAGAAGATTTATGAACTTTGCAGAAAAACAAAGTTTTTTTGGGAAAGATAAATTATACAGTTATATATGATAAAGAGAATATATTCGCCAGCTTATCATAAAAATTCAAAAGAAAGCCTCAGACAACATCCACCTGTGAATATACCCTACATACGTGGAAGGTTTGTCAAAAAAGAGGTTATAATGATAATAATTATCATAGCCTTGAAGATGGTATTTCCATCCAACCCCGAAGAAGGAATATTCTACCAAAAAACAACGGAGGGAAACGTACATGACTATAACGCCCCCCTAGAGAACAAATTAGTACAAAGGACATGTTATAAGAATGAATATTTAAAGCCTATTTATGAACCAACTTACAACGAAGGAGGTCATGGGTCTTAGACATAACAGAAGCTGCCACACCGCCATTAAAAATGGTTAGAAGGAAATTCGTTATGGCCAAATGATTTTGTAGAAGGAGACCATTTACTAAATGTTTTGACGGAAATTAAGATCCATAAACCGTAACTGATGGATGTCTTGACAGGAAAAAGGAAGTTAACGAACCCAAGATTTCTTTGGAATTAAATTCGTAAAGCGTTCAAAGGGGTTACTATGGATTCATAACTTTACCTCACTCCTAGAGGAACACCTCAAAGGTTCATTAAAAGCCCCATATGAGCAAATTTCTTTCCATAATACCGACTTTTTATCCGGTGAACTAAAAGGAAGATTTTCGACGTGGGAATCAAGCTACCTATTACCCAATCATAACCGATTTGTTCACGTGAAAGAGGAAAAGACCGAAAACTCTGAGGGGAGAAAATTTAAATTCCATAAAGTTTTACGAAAAATCCCGTCTAAGTAGATATCGAACCCTAGATTTAGCAAGATGGAATTACTATTTAGAATATGCAGTGATTGAATTATATGAGTGTAGAGGATACAAAAGAAGACTGTGATAAAAATCTTAATGTCAAAGATTAAGGAGTTTCTTGAAGGACGATTAGGGTTAGAGCTTTCCCCGAAAGCTAAAACCAAAATAACAACGCCAAGCCACAGAACACCTAATTTCTTATCGGTTAGAGTCTCAAAGACAAGAAATCTATGAGAACTACCTGAAGAAGATATGTTTTGAGCAGAAAATAAAAAATATGAGACTTCTGCCCCGATCGAGACAAGGTCACCAAAAAAAATTGATAAGCAATTGGTTTTTCTAAAAAACAAGGGTAACCCATACTCCCAAAATTTATCTGAATGCAAGAATCCTACAGATTGCTTTATTCCACTATACAATCTCAGGTTAAGAGGTTATAAAAATTACTATACTATCGTATCGCAGATAAATTTTAAAACACTATCAGCCAAAAAGTCCACTATTATAACCTGAAGAAGTCTTTGCATAGACCTTTAGCAAGCCAAAATTTCAATAACGCTGGAACCCAAGCTAAAGTATTGCAACTTATGGTAAAAAGCTTAAAGGGAGTAAGCATGGTGTCGTTAAATACCTAGTACTAGGAATATAACACTGCGTCTTTGCAATAAAAGTGGATGATATATATTTAAAATTCAATGCCGAAAAGTATATCCAATAAAGCATTTCTTTTGGAAGGTAACACCTTGTGTTCTATGTGACTCCGAACTACAGAGTGAGATAGGCCATTTCCACCTTCGTAGTGATGAAGGGCCCGTTAATCCTACACTACGAAGTAGAAAAATTTGGCTCGGACCGAATCGTAGCAAATAGCCCATTATGCTGTAGGAGGTGCCACATTGAAACATCATAGAGTTCATAAAACATCGTCACCAACGAATAATAGAAAAAATCTAAGGCCAAATCTGGAAGCCGTATCGATGGGAAACATCACGTACCGTTCGGGGAAAGGGGGAGTGATTGGAATAGAGTTCTTTTCCCAGTTTCATTATTAGGACAGGGGTTATTAGTATCGGCAAATTTCCCAGGAAGTACTTGTCTAGATACATTATATATTGTAACTCAGTATAAGGATATAAACTATCAAGATTCTATATTATAAACCTTACTAATAAATAATTCTTCTTTAAGTGTATATATTAACTATAGCATTTTTATTTTAAAGTAGTGCAGCACCCATTTCATTTGTGATTCCTCCTAAAAGGACTTGGAAAGGCCTTATCAACAAACGTTGGGGTAAATTTATCAAATTCGGGAACCCCTAAGTTTCCTGGTACTAAGCCAATATGAAAATATATGAGTGGCTTAAACTAATTACTCAGGTTATAGTTAAAAAAGCCAGAAGATGAGTAAAAAGAAATGGGCATGGCGATCTAAGTCATTAGACATTCGACCAGAGTATTAATTGTAAAAGAGCAACGAGTAAATGTAAGTTGAGTGGTTAATTAATTACCCGCGTTTTAAGTATACTCTAGCTTGGGCTTCCGAAAGAAGTTATCAAGTTAAAAAATCCCCTTCTAACCGAAATATATTCCAAATCAATTTGTATTCTAACTGTGTCTACTATAGACAATAGCAAACCTACCTTTTAGTACCCCTGATATACTCAGGGATCCTCTGATGCCAAGAAGGATGCTTCTTCTGTTTCTCATTCGTAAATCACCAAAACTTAGTAGGGTTGACAATTCGGAGGTTATATTGCTCTAATTAATCTTTCATGGCTAGAAGACCTAGATATTTTAAAACTTTTAAGCCCATTTTGGAGCAGAGAATAGTAAAGAAAGACATGGGTTGTTTGGTCGGATTTTACAATAGGGTTCTTTCAGATCAAAATTATTAACATAGTATAACCTCATATTGATAAATATCCTCTATAAAACTAGTGAAATCAATTCTGATTATTTTTATTTTAAAAAAAGGTTGGTCGTTAATGATGAACGGGGGGAAGATTAAGACTGAGGCTCTGCAAAAAATAATAAGTATTAGAGCTTCTTAAAATAGAGGACCTTACCCTCCTTTACTCTTAGAGTTTTCATGATAATTGTTGCTTTACCAAGGAACCTTAATTACCACTTTAGTTTCAAATTAGACCATTCACATGGGTAGCTGGTTTTCAAGTGGTGATGTTGTTTTAAATTAGTACTAGAAATTCTAAAACTATCTCGATAAAGCAAGTAGATCGATGTATGTATTACTTTTTTGTAGTACCTCAAATATTAGAAGATGAAAATTACTATTGAAAAGTTTATGTAGATTCTTGGATGTGTCAAACTTATTTTCGGATAAAGATTTTATGATGGTTGGATGTCATCAATTCGAAAAATAAATTTTGGAAAGATTTTTACCTTTCTTTCAAATAAATACCCGTTCTTGGTGTTAAATCTTAAGGAGACAGTTTGAAAATTGACTAAAGTAGCCAAAAAATGGACAACAAAAATCAAATTCTAACTAACCCCAAGGTTTTATTTCGAATCTAGATATCGGTCAGATAACGAACCAGGAATGAATGAAAGGTAGAATATCAAAATAAACTACTTCTTGGACGAGTAATATGATTATATACAAAGTGTTAATTTTCTCAATTTCTTGGACAATAATTCAACCTGCATCATATGGAGTTATATGCTATACCTACTTAGTGTTAGCAATATTGAGCTTAATAGCTAAAATTTCTATATTTATTTTGATTTGGTTGCAATGATATTATTATAACAGGCTCCAGGGTCTTCATGCAAATGTAATAGTTGAACTTTCATATTATTCAATTGGAGTTCTTTAATTCCTCCTGACATAATAGGACGAGTATAAGGTTAACTCAATTTAGATAAAGAAGATTATTTTCGCTTATTAGTACAAATAAGTCATGTAGGGTTCTTATATATTAGCTTTAGGGTATATCTAGTATCGGTTCAACTTCAGCAAGCAATTATATTTTATTTTAACCACAAATAATACAATTTAGTAATTTCTAAATCATTTTCATACTAAGATAGCAAATAGTTTCTCTTTATATTGCTAAACTAGTGAAAATAAAGACATGAAGAATTAATGGATACAAACTAATTCTCCTCTACAATTAGTAACAATCAATTAAAAGGGTTAATTTTTTATATTATCCTGTTTTAGCTCTGAAGTTTAGCTATTACTATTTTTTCATTTGTAGGTGTACCCTCCTTTAATAGGCCTGGGATTCTGTTGATTAACATAATGGGCTTTTAAGTAGCAGCAAGATATAAAGGGTTTTAATTTTCCTTATCTTTAATCGCTATTATTACTAGTGGGTTATATGGGTGCCGTTGTACTTATTATTAAGTATAAGTAAAAGAAAATAGTTTTTTCAGCTTACCGGACTATAAAAGTTTATACTTTATAAGAAATTAGTATTCAAAAGGTGCTGGTACTAAATAAGAGGGCCTAAATGTTTTAGCTCGGCTATAATGAATAAAAAAGCAATTCTTGCTGGACTGACCGGTCACGCACAAAACATTTACAAATGGTTTTATATATAATAATATTAGCTCATAATCAGTCCTATATCTTTGTTATACCTGATAACATTACCAAATCCTATTAATTTTATATATATTTAAATAAAGATGGCTAAGCATGGGTACATAATTGGTACAAATTCCTTTTTAATGGTTAAATGAGTATATGACTTTTATTTTATTGTTGTGGGTAAATAATTAAAAATTTATTTATGTAGGCTCTTAAATTTTTATACTAGCAACCACCTAAAACCTCACTCCAAAGAAAGTCTCTAGTATTTCGAGTGGTGGATTTTCATAGTTTTTTTTAGGTCAAAAATAGTCACCTGCCACATTTTGGTGTAAAATTCTTATTTGCTTTAGTATACTTTATATTAGATTTAGAAATTCTGTGTAATTGATCCTTTGGCGTCCTATGGCTATGTAAATGCGGATTTATGGTTTAATAATAGTACTTATATTTATAGTATTATGTACTGCAGATTTGTATTGAAATTAAGGTTGAAAATGCAATTAAAAATAGATAGTAGACATCTTTTTTAATTATTTGTTATTATAAAATAATTGTAAAGTATCTTATACGAGAATAAGTAAACTAATGCTTCCTTCATCAAAAACTAAAATAAGGCATCCTAAACAACAGGCCACATTTATTTTTTTCTACGCTCAAGTCAAACAAAACTATGCTAAAACTCCAATTTTAAGCTGAGGCTTCAACTTATTGACAGTCCGGCTTATAAATTAAAAAAATAAACTTTTTCTTAGGGGGAAAGAGGTAGAGACTTCATGTTAAGAAAGGTTTATCATTAAAAAGGAATTTCCGTGTTAAATCCTCAAAAAATTAATAGGTGGCAGGGGTTTGGACCAACAGTTGGGTTGTATTCAGGGAAGCAGGGAATAGGAATAGGAGTTAGTATTTGGTGTTTATAATAGGGTTAGCTAGAAAAACCTTTTCATTTAAAAAAACATTATTCTCCTTACTCCAATAATTAGGTTTTTATCGCTGTCTACCAAGCACCTCAGGTTCATTCGCTTTTAATGAGTCATTATTATTACTATAGTACCTTATTTTTGTTTTGGTTTATAAGTAAACTGTTTATAACCTGATGTGATGTTAAGGGAGGAGGGTAGGTATGTCTTATACTAAAAACAATATCTATTAATTAGAAATGACTATAGTTTTACCAATACTATGAGAAAAAATTTATTAAATAGATTTAATTATACAGTTAGACGCGCCCTAAGCCGCTTGAAGGTTTAATATTTTCAAAGAATAGCGCTACCTCCCACAAATGGAAAGCGTTTGGTTTGGTTTTAATGATAACATCATCGTATTTATTTTAGTGATAATTCTATTTAGTGTAGGGTGAATCCCTATTCTTCAATAAAAAAAACTATCGAGGATCAGCCTATAAGTGACAACAGTATTTAAACCACGTGAAAAGTTGACTATCAAAAGGTGTTTGTAAGAATTGTGCCACAATTGTAAATTCTCGTAGTTTATACGTATATTATAGTGACTTCGTCAGTTAATAACCCTTGTTTAATAAAATAACCAGCCGTAAAAGTTGTATCTAGAATGGCTTTTGACGCTAGGAAGGATATTCTTTAACAGGCAGAAAAGATAAAAATCAGGGATATTATGTTAACTAAAAATTAAACCAAATTGATATTTTTGTAAGGTCAGTCTAAGACCTATTCTAAAGGATTTTCAAAAACATTTTCACTTAGTTTATTAAAACTAGAGATTAAGTTTAATAATTCATGAAGTCATTGATTAATATAAGGGGTATTCTTAATTTTTTCTTTTTACAATATTAAATACTGTGAAAATTTCTATTTGCTTTCTAGAGAACCATACATACTTGATATTATATCCTGAATATCACACACTAAAAGTAGCTGGAAGTTCCCTTTGATCATAAACCTCGCGAACAAAATAAGCGAAGTTAGTAAGTCTTTAAAGGAATATATGTAAAGGAAAAATCCACCCTTTATTCCTGGTCGTACTGCCTCAGGAGAGGAAAACTAAAGAATTATGAGTTTAAGAAAAGATAAAAGATAAATAACCCTTTAGTTATGGAACAAAGCTCATGTGAGATCCAGCTATTGAGTTTAATGGAGACAAACCTTTAGGTTAAGTATTCATTCGAAGAAACTAAGTTAAATGAGTGCAGATAAGGAGGTAATCCGTGATACATATATTGAAAAGTGTTCAAATCTGAAGGATTTAATTGATAGGTAGTTTTTGTTCAGCATAGAAGATCTGGGTAAATTTTTAGGGGATATAAGTGCGAAGAACCCTTTTATAAGATAAAAAACTCAGGGAATCTTCAACAAAATATAAAATTTTCAGGTTCCAAAATCTTTAGCTCTACTAAATAAGTATGAACAAATTATCACTATATGGTGATAAACTTCGTAAACCATTAAGTACTTATAGTTGAAAATCTTAATAGAGATACACAATGGTCACAATCAGGCAGGAATAGAAAATTCCTCTAGAGACTTCACGTTAGAAAAACCTTATTAAAGGTTAATATAGTCAATATGTAGGAAACTCATGAATTATAGACTTTAATCCGCGTTAATTTTGGAGCCTTATAACACCTGGCCTAGTTTAATATTATTACTTTATACCCCTTTCCCATCTTTAAATTTATTATTATTAATGGATGAAAATAAATGATCCCCTCAAATGACAGTTTTAGCAGAAGGTCACCAATGTATTGAGTAGCAAGGTATTCTGATTTTTATAGATTCTAAGAAGAATTTATAGAACTTTGTAGTCACATATAGTACCAGAACTGATTACGAACAAGGAGGATTATGATGTTAGGAGCGATAACAGAAGTTATTTAAGACCCTTGAGTTAACACACTTTGAGATTGTTTATAACATCAGGGGATTCGATACATTTTTATGACTTGCCCGTTCAT
>JACYFI010000844.1:0-10685 GCA_020975735.1 Ophiocordyceps xuefengensis
CTGTTGCTGCAAGTAATTGTTTCTAGCTTCCCCATTAAGTTGATACTCACCTCCTCTTAAAAACTTTAAAGTCTTCTTCTGTTGTTTATAGCCTAGAAAAGAACTTTGCCCCTTATTTTATAAGTACGTTATATGTGGTTTTTAAAGTCTAGATAGTATTGTTCTCTTTTATAGACCGGTTCTTGTATCAGGTAAATATATTCTAATCATCCATATAGAAGTAAAGTATATTCCATAGTCTTAAAAAAGCGAGCTTGGCGCCGTGAAGGGAGGTGTTTTACGAAAGTTAAATGCTTAACACTTATAGTAACTTTATAAAATCTATTAGTTAAAATTTATAGAGCTACATATCCCCTCCGGGGCATTTAGTAAATTTTATCTATTAATCATTTATTTAACTCCAGCAATTATACCATCCTTTTTTTTCTATCCGGAGGGATTAAGGGCAAAGCCCCATCATTTAATTCATTTGCATTTTTATCAAGATAACATTTTTTTATAGCAGACTTACGGGTGTCTATACCTGTAAGTGTATATTTTTTTTTCATGATAGTTTCGCCTTAGATTATAATTCGTATTACATCTTTAATTAGCTAATTAGTTTTTATTTAGAAGCTTATAATGGCTAGATAAATAAAAGGTGTACCAAAAGTTACCTCTTCTCCATGCTGCAATTTCACTTTATCAATGTCAGGAGAAATTAAAAAAGCAAATGCTAAGCAAGGTATTTTTTTATATTTTAATTTTACCTATTTTATACCTCTCTATGAAAACCTTAATAACAATAGAACCCTATTAGAGCTGATTTCGTATTATTAATTCTGTACCTTTCCGAAATTAAGGTCTATGAAACCTATTAATCCTAAGCCTATAATTTGAGCTTCTTAGGCTTCGCACCTAGCTAGCCCATTATAATTAATAAGCCAACCAACATTTAGACCGGAATGAACCGCACACCGTTATAGGTGTTTGGCTGGGATGCCCATTATACTTAGTATTATCAATCTATGTTTACCTTACCACGTGTCATTACCCTGTGCCACAAATATGTACCCTATTTGCTTGGTCCTAGGATTTGCTTTTAGGGTTTCCCCGTCAATTTTGGAGGTTTATTTGCAGAAAAGGTTTCATTTCTACATCACGTGGCCATTAAAGATTCTTCATTCTCTTAGTCTTTACAGCTATCACATCAGTGGTTGTCTTTTCAACTAACACCACCCACGGTTTCTTTCTGAGATTTATGCACAATCACCCGTTCGGCTCTATACTCCTGCCTATGGTAAAAAATCCACCTGCTCGGGTCTAGAACTTTAGACACCTGTTTTCGTTATTTTGTACGCGCCGTTTAACTAGCGCATTGCTTCGCACTAACATTTAACTTTGGTAGACCCATATGCAAAAGGTACAGTCTTCTTATTCGAACTGGCTTATAAAACTACTAATTATTTCTTTAGTTCCCTCTGTCTTTTCATCTATCGCTCATAGTATTCATATTTTAGCCCTTTGAGGAGTCTCCCCATATTTAACAGTTTTTGTACCCGTTCTACCTTTATGAGTTACCTATTTATCATCACGTTTATTACATTGAATCTCTTTTTGTTTATTTTCCTAGAAGTTAACTAAGAGATTATTCAAATTACCTTTCGTTTAGAGTTAGAATTTCCCTAAGAGCTTTGAACTTAAGGGAGTTATTATCCCCAATATCTTAGCATTCCCACAGTTTAATTGCGACTGTATAAAACAATAAGCAAACAATCAAGAGAGATAGACAGCTCCCCTTTAATTCCTAGAGATAATGAAAATTTGTGCTGGCAGGAGAACTCAGCAAGATCAATTTTAATCGAATTATTTTATTATCAATAATAAGTTTTCCAAGTCTTAAATATACTTTCAAAATAAAGAAGCTTTAGCCCAATAAATATAAGGTTATTACACCCCAGTTTCGATCCAGTCCTTTTCACCAGAGCGAAGGTTAAAAAAATATTGAAGTTTATTGCCTATGGATAGACATATATTTTCACTTTTATACATGGCATAAATTCCATAATAGTTTGCTTATAATACTTTATATAGATTTTAAAAGAATACTTATTATCTTTTTGGTGTTTATACTGTATTTCATACAATGCTTAAGTAAAGGTTTATGATATTAGGGTTATGTGAATCGAACACAGGAAAACCCCTTCCACAAGAGAAGGCGCGTAACCACTCAGCCATAAACCCCGTGTGTGGATCCTTCGACATCGTAATAGTGTTGGCATTATAACACTATCCCTATAAATTATAAAACTAAAAAACTCAAGGAGTATTATCTTATTAATATGTAAATCAACCTTCGACCCTTAATTATTAATACAATTGTGAATATAAAATAACGTCTCCAAAATACTAAAAGATATGAGAATAAATATCACTTGTCTTAGCCAGACAAAACTATAACATATTTCTAGATTTTGTACTTGCATAGGTACCTACGAATCGCAAAGCACTCCTATCGAGATTAGCGGAGTGGACCCTTGGAAAGAAATGAAAAGGCAGGATAGGGTTAGCACTTGAAAAATTTTCATGAAAAGAATTAATAATATTCCATTTGTGCATGGCTGCCATTGTGTATACTTTCTGAGAGCCTCGTACCGGTTACCCCTCTGCCTTGCACCCCCCCCCCGGGATCTTGCCATCGAGAATGATAGCGTTGGCTTGGATCTCTTTCATACAGGAAAAATTATGTAATGCCCTTACTTCTGATTGCGGTGTATAGCTCATACAATAACAATGTGAACACACTCTTTAACTTATTCAAGGCCCAAGCTATTCAGGATAATAGCACCAGCCATCTAGCCTTTTATTTTTTCCCCATAGTAACCCGGCAGCCTTGACTGATTTCATTTACAAGCCTTCCTTCCAATTCTTAGACTAATTTTTCTTAATCCTGATCCCTTGCTTTGCCACCCTACCAGGGGTCGGCTAAATGTCGCAAGCCCGACAAGGGATGGTTAAGCAAGCCCACGATCCCTCTACCGAGAAAGCGGTGAAGCAAACATTTTTAATTACGTTTCATAACGTTAACAATAGGTTTAAAAGTGTATATTAATCTATCGCATTATTAACTCTAGATTACTGGATTTGGAACCAAGAAATTTGAAAGTTTGGGAGGCTTCCCCGTTTTACCAATTAAACTACCACTCTTTATGTTTTTACTGCTACAACACGACAGGATGCTAAGGGGGCTAGAAAGAAGCCCTGTTTAGGGCTAGGTTACTAAACAGCCAACATGCCCATATTTAAACAGCCTTAACAGGAGACTATCCCAGATTTCGGCAACGGATGTGGTTAAAAAACAACCTAATCAATTCCAAACTATACCACGCTTAAACCCACCTCCCGGTCATTCCTCTTACTTTCTCACATAACGTCCTTTGTCCTATTAATAATGCTTCTTCTATTCCTTCATTAAGTTAATCCTGCTTTGGTTGGAGTCCCCCTTCCCTCTATACTTTTTTTCCTTTTAACCTACTTCCAATCCTGTATCCCCTTGCTTTTTGCATTCCTTTACCTTCTAGCTGTCGGGCGCCACAGCATGGAATAACCTAATCAGAAGGCTGCCCTACAAGGGTATCGATATGCACGCCACTATGAAAGCCATATTCATAATCCTTAGGAACAGTTCAGGATAGCTTTATGCCCGCGGATCCAAGAACTAGACAGGCTAATTCCTCAGCGGAATCGACGGCTGATGATTAATTCTTCATTCAAAAGATAACACTTTAACCGATGTAAGTTTAACGAATCTTATACTTCAATTTATTTTAGATAATGTGGATGTCCGTATATATTACTACTTATTCACCCAATATTCCTTTAACACAGGGTGTCATGTATTTTCACGATCGATCTTAATTACCCTTAGGTGAGCTAAGGCTAACACACCTATATCGTCTAATCCTTGGGTTCAATATGAGATAAAAAGCTCTCCTAGGAAAGCAAGACTTTATTTTTTTTATTGTTATTGCTATATTAATTTTTACAGCTTTAAGCGAATAGTTGTTCTAAGAGGTATAAGAGCTAGTCAGGAAGCGTATGCACAAAACCAAAAAGCGACACCCCACACCTTATCCCTGTAAAAGAAATACTAACGCCATAGATCAGGTAGTAGTAAAATTCACCAGATATAAACCAGTCTATCTTCAACTTATTTAAAAATTGAGAAAAAATAAGGATTTAGACCTTATACATCTTTGTGTGTAAGACAAACGTTTACCAATATGCAACTATGTTCGTCTTTCTATTTTAATACTTATTTACGGAGCTCCTTTATTTTATTTGAGCTTCATAAAATAAAAAAGGCAGGTTTCAATTAAACATACAACAGGAGAAGCACGACCACAGCCAGTCCAAAATCAACGAAGCCTAACTTTACTATTACTCAGCACGCGGCTTAAAAGGAAAAGAATATTTTAGGTTATTGTTGGTTTGGTGGAAAACTTTACATAGCATGCATGCACATATTTTCAGTTGTATATCACGCGCGTGTATCCCCTATTTTTTTCCCTAAAAAAACGTGCCAAAATAAAGACGCAAGCTATTTTTATATAACAAGGGCTATCTGTGTGAGTTTGATAAACATGCAAAACCCAGCCCGCCCCTTTTGGCACATCGCGCAGGGGAAGGGTTTGTAAAATAAAATCAAGAAACAGAGCGAGCCTCACTGTGAAAGCCTATTGGCATTAGAAGTTTACCTATTAGCTGAGCCATTGAGTTTTAATTTAATGCTTTAGATTAAGAATTTTTAGAAAATAAGGAATTACGAACAGGGAACTGTTCTTAAAATTACCAGAAGAAAGATAAATTGTCATAACACTAAAAAGATAAGCCTTACTGTAAGACCCCAGAGCCAAACCTATCTATATACGCTTGTCATTTAGGCTGTATAAATAACTAGATTATTTTAACTTTAGCTTAAACATGCTTAAGCAGAGCTAAACAAAGTATTATCTTAAGGGCCAGGAAACAGAAGAGAATGAGTTCAAATATTTATAGCTTCCTTGCTAAAAAAACATAACTTATATATTATTTATTGCTTATTGTATCTTGTTTTTATCGTTAATTATTATATGGGACCCTATCATTCGCTAAAAATAATGTATATAAGAGCAATAATACAAATCATATATTTATTAGGAAGTAATAGTATATTCCTACTGTAGACATGTGACTATGTTCCGTCATATTACATCATCATTAATTACTAAGTAAGAAAACATAACATTAGCGGGTTTGGTTCATACATTTATTTATTTAATAATGTAGGGGGAACCTAACTTCCTCTTTACTATAATATCACTATATTTCTTGTGATAACGGGGGAATAAATTAGATGGTTATTTTACTATTTAACCTTTAATTGATGCCATATAAGTAAGGCCAATCAATTACGCTGTTAATGCCATATTCAATATATTTACAAATAAGCTAAAGGGCTACTTTTTCAATTATTGCTTTTTGTAATTCACTGTTCTTTATTAATTAACATCAGAATAATAAAATACATATAGATCGGCCCCCATAATAATAAAATTAAATAAGAGAAACCCCTATAAAGGGTTAATCCTAATAATATTAATAAAGAGAATAGATCAAATAATCCATATTAAGACATAAGGCAGTGCTATAGGATTTTTATAATTTATACATTATATCCGAAAATAAAATCCAATTATACTTAAACCACTAGATAATTCTACTTCGTATATCCATTGAAAATACATCGTTATAAGGTCGAAAAGATCAAACCCATTGCACCACTGGCTTTTATTTGTGTATTTTTCCAGACCCTAAAAAAAGGACAAAAATATTATTTACGGGCTAACTTTATATTTTTTTCTTGTGTGTGCAGTTATCTCGTCATAAGGCTCCTATTACCATTTTGCTTATGCCATCCTTACTCTCTATCTTGCGCCGCACAAGCAAGAATAACTATTCGAAGCTAGCCTACAAGGGTATCGATAGGCCACGCCACTATAACAATATATCATACCCCTATACGAACGGTCAGGGGATAAGGGGTTTCGGACAACTTCCTGTTCCCTGCTTGGTTGGGTTATGAAACATTACATGCACACCCTCTTCCGAGGATAGGAAATTATATGCAAATCATGCCACCTTAAGGGGAAAATGAGTCCTCATCTTTACCTGTAAACTGCATCTTTGTGCAGTTTGCGTATTTTTGTATGATATGTTTTTTGACTACCTAGCTAGCATTTGGCATATAAGAATAAATGAAAAATAAAGGTGTAGGTTCGCCCTAACCTTCAAAGGTTGTAAAAAATATGAAGGAAAATTCTGACACCAGCATCTTATTTAAATAGATCCTCCTACAGGGGTCTTCGCCAAAGAAAAGGGCATTATTTAATTATAAAACGCGCTTTAGTCAGACCCGTTTGAATGACTATATCCAGATCGGAAAAACCTGGTAAGGTCTATACATAGCTTATATGCCGTTTAAATATATTTGATTTTGTTAATTTTGCTTTTCCGAATAGTTTTATTCTGTAGGCGAAGCCCTTCTTCCAACTTGACGGCAGCATGCTAAAGGATCCAGCGAGCTCACATAGAAACTCCTAATAATATTATACAAAGATCACAAAAATTTTTCATAGTATCAATAGGTGAGAGAGTTCGTCTGTTAATAACAAGCTCAGTTTTATTTTTTTAGTTAAACTTAGATTTAGATTTTTTTGTGCTTCTAAGCCTGAACCGAAGGGTTATTAATAAAGGGATTTTCAAGAAGTAAGAAGCCCACCTAGAAGCTCCAAGCCTATAGGCTACAATATAAAAGATAATTTTTAAGATTGGCCTAATTTATAGTGGCGTTAGCCACCACCTAAAGACAAGCTATCTTTAACCTAGCTCCCCTTGAGCTTTAGGCTTGCCAGCAGGGGATAAATGGGGAGGTATGGTAAAATACGCATTGTATGCCATGTTTGCCACTACCAACCAACACACTAAAATAAATAGAAACCTCTTATAACATATAATATTCCTTTAAAATATTTATCAAGAATCTCTTAGGTTAATAATATAGAGTAGTTTGCGAATTTTGTTATTCTAAGCAATAAACAAATGAGCCCTATGCGTATGCAAGCTTTTAGAAATAATTTTAATATGAAATCATATTGAATACTATCAAATATGAGTTTCGTCAAATGAAAAGTCTCCCATCCTTAATCCCCCTATCAAAATCTGTTTCGAATTTTCATTATTATAGCTGTTTTATCACAATTTACGCATGTTATCTTCTTATGCTTCAGGACGTTATTGTCATTATCAACATAGAATCAGAAATCACATTCTTCCACTTTTTAGTCCTTATTCTCCTCTGCATTGGATTTATCCAAATTGTTGAGGCGC
This sequence comes from Ophiocordyceps xuefengensis, assembly GCA_020975735.1. NCBI lineage: Eukaryota > Fungi > Ascomycota > Sordariomycetes > Hypocreales > Ophiocordycipitaceae > Ophiocordyceps > Ophiocordyceps xuefengensis. The sequence continues at coordinate 7,408 of JACYFI010000844.1, forward strand.
AGGATTCATCCTTAATTCTAAAAATCCTTTGAGGATTCAGATTGATACTATGTGAATTGCATTCACATTCATCTTCTGGATTGGTGTGGTACAGTGAGGATACTAGGATTCAAGTTAGATGATTTCTGGATAAAGCGTGTTCTGAAGGAGTATGGTTGATGCACTTCTTAAGAGTCATTTGATAATTCATACCCCCTCTAAAGTTTGACCCACACCGTCTTGTGCATACATTATATCACTTGGGAGTATGAAAAACCAATAAATGATATCCGTCGCTGCTGTAGATTCTACTCACTAGGTGATTACTCACGACCACTCAACCGACTATATAATTCACTCTGCTTGAATCTCTCGGGACTGTATTCCGCGAAACGAAGCAGATCACTATCTGACGAATAGCAGAACATGATCTACTTTGGTATTTCGTTCCATTAGGTATGTAATCAGGGTCGGAAATTATTAGCATTTCGTTCTTCTGAGCCTAGGATATTAGAACTAATGTACAATTGGGTGTTTCTCCTTCAGGATAGTATCTAGGATGCCGTCATTAATTTCTCCTTGCTGCGCGGAGTCCTCCGATTTAGACAGTATGAAATCTGTACCATCTGTGTTCTAACATAAAATGATGCAGTAAGTACCAAAATAATCTCATTATTTATGTATTATTTATCATTTCATTCCAATCTTTAGTATCCTGTTTTCTTGTGCAGTTTAAAATTGTATATCGTTTATTTTTATGTTAGGACCCTAGTAATACAGTCGAGACATTAAAAACAAAGTCAATACAAGATCACAAAAAGTGTCAGTAAAGAATACTCGATTCATAACCTAAAATTGATTGGTGACTTTAAATGATAGGCTCAATATCCTTCATATGTCCTACAGGCTAATCGAAGATTGTACCTTATGAAACGTGGAACTCAATGGAACTCCTGATTCAAGATAGAAACAGTACAAAATACACCAAATCACCTTAAGTAAAGATGGAAAACACTATATTCTTTGCTTGAACAAAAATGTTACCAGTTAATGTTTTATAACATTTACAATAATTCTAATATCTCTGCTCAGACATATTTCTTCATGTGCAAATCAATTTTGCTATTAACAACATAAAGTTTTTAAATTATCTAAAATATGAAAGACCTTAATTAAGATAGTTGCGTACACTAACATAACCCTTTTTTATCTATCTATGGACGTGTTAACCTATTTATTCTAAACATATTAAGCTTATAAAAATAAGGTTAGGCTACATAGAATCTTTTGATAATTAACTAAAGAGCTTGCTGGGGTAACAAACCATAATTAATATTAATTTGTTTAATATTACAAAAATTTATAAGAGTTCTAATGAATCTAACTAAGGTTTGAATACTAAAAAATATAATGAATACTAATTTATTTTTTATATGACTTTTTAATAAAGAAGCTCTTCATTTTTTACTTTTTTTTCTTTAATTGTTTTAGAAAAGGTATGTACTATAGTAATTAATTCTCTCCAACTTCCTATTGATACCTGACATTTTTCAAAGGAATTTATCTTTTTTAATACCTGCGTTGTAATGATCGTTTAACCGCAATATAATCTCTGAACTTTAATAATTCTAAACTAATGCCTAAAACTTTATACCTTGTAAAGGGAATATTTTGAAAGAAAGGATATTTTATTTCTTCTTTAATATCATTAAATTTTATATACACTGGAGATAATTTACTTCATTGGTTCTATTTAAGCTTCTCAACCTTTGCACACCTAATAAACCACATAAATTTTGTTATAAAACTTTCATCTCTCGCAATGTTGGTAGAGTAGAGAAAACCCTAAATTAACATAATAACCAGTTGTTAGTTTTTATTAAATTAATGGATATCTTTACATAAAAAAAATAACCCTTCTCCATTTAAAAATCAGCTAATCGTTTGGATCTTTAATATCATGTGTAATCAATCACTAAGCGGTGGTACACATTTAAATTAGGAAAATGAATTTTTTACATTTATCATCAGCATTCTGTTCATAGATCTCTTTTATATTGTATAACGCTGCAACATTAACTTGCAATATCAGAGCGTCTTTATCTGTAAAAGAAAATTTTATAGCTTGTTAAATAAGAGAACTTTATTTCTGCTTCTTTTTTGAGTCAATAAAGGGTATTTATCAAAATGAGTATAATTTTTTTAGCCCCTAAACTTTCTTGGGATTGGTACAACTATAGCTTGCCGTTATTTTTTATCTAGCAACTCAATAATTGTACCTATCCCACAAAAAGAGTATGAATTTTTTCTTATGCAATAAGATACTCTATTATGGTAACTGCTATTTTAAAATCAGGTGTTACATTATAGCCTGAATGTGTAAGAAATACTACTTTGGGACGAGGTTTAAGACTAAAACTCCTTCGACCACATCTTGTTAAAAACCTTGTACTTCAATAAGGGGTATAGATTTGAATCTTTTATGATTTCGTACTAATAAAATCTTTTTTTAACAGTTTTAGCCGCACTAAATTGTAATGCTTAATGGGAATTTTCAGGTTACAAGGCCAGTCTTAATATGAATATTTAATACTTAAAATGTTTATATACTAGTTTAATAGTAATAATTAAACAATTATTCTATAACACTTAAAAAACAAAAAAAGAAAGCTCCATTTAAAAGCAAGTGAATATCTAAGGCTTAATACTACTGTCAAAAATATGTACACTAAGGCTCCTTTTCCTATCCCCTAATTAAACTAGTGTGGCGTAACGTAATGTTGGCTCCACTAGGATTAATAATATACTGTATATTTAATAAGGTAATTCCGAAATGGATTCATAGTTTTTTATTACCCTCATAAGGAGGTCATTGGAGCTCCTAAATTCACTGGGTTGGTGTTAAAGCACTCACCTTTCATTTATGTTTTAATTTTTGAACATCTTTCAATATATAAACTAAATATATTTCTATTTCATTCTAACCCTCTTAATTTTTTTTTAGTTCATCTAACCCCTTTCTTCTAGGTTAAAATGGGTTTTTTTTTCCATAGAAGTAAAGCCGGCTTGTTAAAAACTTCTCTCTAATTTTTTTAATTTATAATCCATGTAAAATTAAAATTTTTTCAAATATAGGTTATATACTTTTATAGCCAACATCTGGAAGTCTGTTTTCAACTATAATACTCCCCAAAATGCTAATTTAGATTATATATATCTCCACAACTATAATGATAGACATTAAACTTCTGAAGTTCTTATCCTTTACTGGGTGTTTAGAGTTAAAAATAAATCTTAAT